>JARYGA010058432.1:0-48450 GCA_030545235.1 Helianthus tuberosus
GTATACGCGATCTGATGTGTAAATATAATCAGTTTAATGCAACAAACACTCCGGAATAGTGACATAGGCTTAACATACCTTAAATAACCTTTACATAACTTAGAAATAAGTTTTGGATGGTTTGGTGTGTCGAAATCAAGTTTATTCGCTTAAAGGGACTAATTTTGACAAACTACGAAAGTATGCCGATTCGTACTGTAACGAACATTCCGGAACTTGATCATAAGTTAAACATACCCAAAATATCCTTTACATAGCTTAGAAATAGGCTTTGAGGGGTTCAGTATGCTAAAATAAACTTATTTGATCAATAGATACTAAAAGCGTCAAAAGTGCATAAGTTTGCATTTTCGCGCATATCTTACGTTATGAATATACTCGGACATCCAAAAATTTATGTAATTATTAAAATATTTTATTTTAGTGATTGGCATGATAAAATTCCATTCGTCGCGTAATTTGCATCGTTTTTGCGTTCGTTACGATTTCCGTCGTAATTAACCGAACAACGCAACCGTACGACCAAACGAAACAACATCTGAGATGTTTTTGAGCATATTTTAAGTTCCCTATACTTTAAATTTATTTTAGAGCCTTGAAATGGGGTTAACGGGGATTAAAAGTGCAAAAAATCAAGTTTTACAAGTGAAGGGACCATTTTTGAAATTTCTGGCAGATACATTGAACTTGGTCCATTTTTGAGATTTTGATGGTTTTAACCCATGGTTTTGCACCCTATGGGCTGGTATTTGATGGTTTTACATGTTCCCATGGTATTCTAAAACCTTGGGCCCAAGTGTAAAGCCATGATTAAAGCACGGTTCTCGATAAACGATCTTAACGGTGGACCGAATCCTATATATACCCACCTCATTTTCATTCTTTCCTCACACATGATCTAATTTTCTCTAAGTTGAAGCTCAAATGCTTCATACCTGAGAATTTATAGATCATATCCTCCATTTCTTGGACCCGTTGTAAGTATTCTTTCGTTCTTTTATGCGTTTTTAAGCGTAAAAGTCAAACAGTGTTTGACTTTCTGCTTTGACCAGTCTATGGTCAACAGGAAATTCGTTTGAACTTCGTAACATGAGCATAATCAAGATGGTTATAGTCTCTTGTGACTATACCTACCGATTACCACGTTATTTAGGCGTAGTGACGAGTCATAGTTTCGGTCAAAATGCGTATTCTTGTGTATTTTGCAACCAAACTATTCTTGGGTATCAAGACCCTTCGTCTTGATATCAAACTTGTTTTTAAACTTTTTTAAACATGTCTTAACATGTTTAACTCTTCACTTTTAGATTAGTGCTTATATAGGGTCGTAAGATAAGCGGTCTAAACAACCGCTTAGACTTTCGAACCCGACCCGTTTGGTCGATCATTAGGATCCGACCAAGCACATTAGGTGACCATAGTTACATAGGGAATAAGCTTCCGAGGTTATACCTTATGGTCACTTCCTTTAGTTAGTTGTATGATAGGTAGTTTATATGCCTTAGGAAATTGACCTAAATGCCCTTTTTATGCATAATTGATATTTAAGCATATGTAACCCAAACTTTTGTCATTTAACTGATTATGCAACATAATTAAACATGTTTAGGCATATAATACTTGTCATAGGACTAGTTAGGCGATCCGAACGCGTTTTACGCGAACGACGCGTTAAAGTAGCGTAAGCTACCTAAACGGCTCGAAATGGGTCGTAAGCACTTAGATTAGGTTTCGTTTTAGTATGTAGGCTTTGTTAAACGATATCATACGAGTTCCCACACTCATTTGGTTTACGAAACCTCATTCTATCCGATCTTCCGATTTAGGTCCGATTTATTTATTTAGTTACCTATATTAGGTTCCGTTTGATTCCGTGATCCCTCTAGCTGGCTTGGTAGTTGTTCAAGACTTCTAAGCACTCTCAAGTGAGTACATAGTCCCCTCTTTTACTGTTTTCAATGTTTTGGGGTGAAGCATGTGTACCTATTTGTTATGTTCATGATTTCAAAGTATAATTTATTATACGTATTAGTACTTATCTTTTGACAAACTGAATGATTATTTATGGTTTAAACACTAATTTTTCCCAAGATTATAAAAGTAAATTGTTGGATAGTACTTATTTTATGTTCACCAGACCGGTTGGTAGTATGATATAGCGCTATAGGATTTGACACCCCATTCTTGTTGTCATGGAATATCAGAAACCGATATTTTATCCAAATAGGGATTGCCTTTGTGGTATTTCTATAGTCTCAAAGGTGTATTTTGATGCACTTAGGTCTGAATGAATTCTTAAATCACATTTTTATTGTGTATTTAGTTATACTCCCAAAAGTATAGTTTGATATGATCTCATGTGTGATATTGTACAAAACAAACATATATTTTGTTAATTACTAAAACACCCAGTCTATCTGTCGGAACCTCTCCTCATAGCTGTCGGAACAATTATAAGGTGATCCCACAAAAGGTGACCCATTCGAAATTTCGATGAGGTGGTTAGGGGTCCCGGTTGGAGGCTCGGCGGGATCTGTGTCTTCGTCCATGTCCATCGCACGGCCGCCCGAGAAGTGGTCTTCAAGTCCTAGTGGGTTAAAACCCACTGGTTCTTCAATGTAGTTTGCCGGGTTGAACCGGCTTTGGAAGACAGGTGTCGGGACATCGAAAGAATAGTGAGGGCTGGATCTCTGGAGGGGGATAAAAGATGGCTGAGGGTTATGGGGCTCATTTTCAGAATGAGGCCCGTTGGAATGGTGATAGGATGGTGACGAACTTAGCGAGACGGATCACCTCGCTGGCTCTATATACGTCCTCCAATGCTCCTGAGGACTCGTACTCATTGAGGCTGGTGGGGTTCGTCTGTGTGACGGCCCGGCCTCATGGTCGTGGCCTGTGATTGGTGCCTTTCCTCTTCCCCTGTTGAACCTTGGTGGCATGATTAAACCTGTCAACATAAACAAAGATAACAACAAGGAAAATATATATAAAGGACAAAAATAAAAAAAATCGGGATTTGTCCTAAGTTCTTTGTCTAGACTCGAAAGTTTAGGAATGTGCAATTGTGTAACTGAGATTAAACACAAAAGGCTAGTGTTTAATTCACTCAGTATTGGCTCTGATACCAACCTGTCACAACCCGATATTTCCACGTATTACCGGTGGGCCCGGTGGGGAGTATCGTGACCTAGTTGATATCATCATAGTCAAACAACACAATTTTAAATGCATAGCGGAAGAAAAAGATGGATTTATTTCAACTGAATAAAATTGTAATATTAAGTATCACAACGTAGTTTAAACGGATCCACAGGCGGATAAAAAAACAGAAAACGTAGTTCAACAGACTCAAAATGCATCCAAGCTTGCAAGACTCTTATTGATGCTAAGGAGAGGCCAGCCTATTTCGAGTAGTACCTGCACTTAACCTTTTTGGGAAAATACGTCAGTTTACACTGGTAAATACAATTAACTGACTCATTTTGAAAAGGTTTAGAAAAATTGATTTGAATGCACATGGCACAAAACTTTTTATAACTTGGGATAATTATTTATATATAAACTTGTAAAAGAATTACATGTTCGTTATACGTTCAGTAGCCCGGATTAACACCGGGTTAAAGATTAATAGACACACCACATGATATAGTCCCGCGGCGGGTTATTCCCGAAACCGGCGGTTATACCTTATTATTTATATATGCACTGTCGGGTGTACGCCTACACCCCGTGCTTAGGTCGTGGCCATTTCTTAAAATGATGCCAAGGATATCCGGGACATGGTCATTAACCCCCCAAAGGTTTTAAGCAAACAAAACAATTTAAACGGGTCATTTCAATAAAGTAACCTTCATACGATTAAAAATTCAATTCCCGACCAAGCGGTATTTTATATACCGTACCCCAAGCCCGTATAGGGAAAATAAGTTAAAAGTATTTACCTGAACAAGTATAATTCACAAATAGCAAGTGAAAATAGCTTTTACCGGGTCTCCTAATCTGGAACAAAGGTTTTTAATAACCTGTTAGATTCCTAACGGGTCTTTAATTAAGCCTAAACTTGGACCGGTTAGTTTTAAAAGAAGATACGGTTCAAACGCACGATTAAGCGAAGACCGGAATAGAATGTGATGTAGACTCGACAAGCTTGGAGACTTGTGTAATATGGGTAAACTAAACACATTCTGGATTTTGAGACAAAAACGATAAGGTTTGACCCGTTTCGGTCAATTTATGCAAACTAGTTACATAAACCGAACCGAACGCGCAAAATGCGTAACGGGTAACCATAAGATTCATATATAGGTTTCCTAAGTTAATATGCCTTAAATATGTTGTGACATCAGTAAGATATCTTCTATTATGCCCGAAATGGATTTAAACCCAAATTATGCCCCGTAGGGGTATTTTGGTCATTTAAAAGGTTATAAAAGAGTTTAAATATAAATCTGAGTTACAGGTCTGATATAATCAGTAAAAATATTTATTTTTATAAGGCATAACAGTAGGGTATTGTAAATATGTGAAATTTACCTTTTATAACTAAACTATGCACCGTAGGGGCATTTTGGTAATTTCACATAGGCTTAAAAGGTCAAAACTGGAAATCTGAGTTTAAAACTTTTGCTTACTGTTAAATTATAAAAATTTACTAAAAATATCAGTAGGCATCAAACCTTATATGTTTAAAATAGTTTTAATACATATTATGCGTTAAAAACGCTTAAAAAGGCGATTTTGAGCTATTTCCGGGTTTTTAAAGGAAAGCTGACATTTTTATCATTCTAGAAGGTTCAAAATATTTTATTTATCATATTAGATCAGTAGAAAAAGGTTTGGTATCAAAATAATTTGTAAAACTCATTTTATAGGCCAAAAGGGCAAAACCGGCAATTGCCGAATCAAGCTTAGAACTCTATGTTATGATCAGCCTAAAATTAAATAAAAATCTTCAAAAATCCCAAAATATTATTTTATATCAGTAGGTAAAAATTTTGGTATTAAAAATTGGGTTTAGATAGGCTATATGTTAATTACGCCGTTTAATTAATAAAAAGCTTTCTAATTACGCTAATGAGCATAACTCCTAATCTAGACCTCAAACTGATGTCAAATTTTAGGGACAAGTCTTTAAATCAGCAATGAAGGTTACTACTCTTTTTCTTTTTCAAAAATCACGTTTTAAGGTCATATGGGCATAATAGTCAACATTTAAGCATTTAACGGAAACATGCATATGAATCGGATAACTAATGAACCAAGTTGTATAATCACAGAGAGTCATACTAACATGTAACTTGGCCCAAATAAAGCTCTATGGAATTTCTAAAACATGCTATATTGGGTCAGAACTGAAAGTCAAAGCAAAAGTCAAATTATGCGACTTTCGGTTCCGAACCGAGCCTAAACTGAAAATTGTCGGGTTGAACATGTTTAGACATGTTCTTACATTAATTACCAAGTTATATTAATGACAAAACAGATTGCATGGCTCCTACATTGCTAATTATTCATTAATTTGAAAATAAGCTTTCTGTTGACTTTTTAAGATTAACTTTGACCCGACAATTGACCTAGTTAGAGTTGGAATCAGAGGGTGCCCTTTTAAGGGTTTATTGCCCACATAATTACCAACTCATAGGTACTTTCAATTTGCAATTTGACTGGACAAATTATGATTAATTACGAAGTCAAACTCTAATTACGACGGTTTGACTTTAAGCTAAATAACTAAGCTAAACTGAATTAAGGAAAGTTAAGGACACTTACAAGGGTCCTATGCTCGATTAGGAAGCCTAAGAAAACTTGGTTGCTGACCAGAGAGCCCCAGAAATAAGCTTGTGAGAGTTTGCAAGTGAGTGGCACAAGAGTTGCAATATTGGAGCTCCTTATATACCCATTTTGATCATCTAGGATCATGCCAAGGAAGTCTACAGGTGATATGAGATGCTTACAAGTGCCCCCTATGCATGAAATACCATTGGGGCAGCCCCTGGTATGCAAAACAAGCGAGTTAAGTCTGTTAACAGGCCTGAACTGGCACCTGTGCTTGTTTTCTGTCGCTGGGGTGCTCAGGCGGCCCGCGTAATGGGCCCCTGATACCTTACGCGACCCGTGTAGCTTCTCGGAACCAGCCAAACAAGTTTCAAAGTTTGCATTTCAGCCCCTGGTCCTTTTAAACGTGGTTTTGAGTTTATTTCTTGCACTTTTGGCCCTCTAACTTGACTTTTAAGGGCTCCATGACATAACCAAACACCGTTAAGTCCTCGGTTAACCTTGTGATCACTCGCAAGGCCCTAAAATTCAACGTTGACGCTTTTAACCCTTCGTATACGAATTTTATCATAACTTTCTCATACGATAACGAAACTTGGTGAAATTTTTATCACATATTCTAGTGAGTATAATTTATCGTTACAAAGCTTCGGGTTTGCTAAAAAGTCACTCAGAGGTATACTTTAAACATGTTGACACATTTAACCCCTGTAGCTTGCAATTTCTCACTTTCTTCCACAATTAGCTTCGTATGATCTAGGGCTGTAAACGAACCAAACGTTTGGCGAACGGTTCGTGAACCGTTCGGTGGGAAGTCCGTTTGTGTTCGTTTGTTTATTAAACAAACGAACACGAACAAGAAATTTCGTTCGTTTAGTTAAATGAACAAACATGAACATAGGTTGTGTTCGTTCGTTGATGTTCGTGAACGTTCGGTAACATGTTCGTTTGTGTTCGATAGTTCATTAGTGTTATTAGTTTTTATATTTATTTAAATACTTCAAAATTCCGACAAATTAAATATCTAATAAGTGTCAGTGTATTATATATCATGTTCATGAACGATTGTTTGTGTTCGTTTGTTTCCATTTGTGTTCATGAACATTAGTTTGTGCTCATTTGTGTTCGTCAACGTTCGTTACCTAAAATTAACAAACAAACACAAACGAACACGAACAAGTTCATTTCCTTAACAAACGAACACGAACATAATATCTTGTTCGATAAGTGTTCGTGAACGATTCGCGAACACATATATTTCTTAACAAACGAACACGAACAAGGTCTTGTTCGTGTTCGTTCGGTTCATTTACAGCCCTAGTATGATCCATGATTCATTCGTTTAAGGGTATAAACATCATGTAGGGTTACAGTAAGGTATATTTATCCATTGTTGACACTTTGAACCCTTATATTCACATACTTTCTCTGTTTGTTAACTTTAGTCCCTCTAAAGTAATCTTTTGCACGTTTAAAGCTCATGACACGTGTCGATACATTATTGGAAATAAATTTACGTGTTACATCCTCACCCCCTTAAAAGGAATCTCGACCTCAAGATTTACTGAAATAAATGAGTGTACTTTTCCTTCATTGTGGACTCTACCTCCCACGTGTACTCGGGACCTCTGCGGGCATCCCATTTGACCTTTACAATAGGCACATGCTTCCTTCGAAGCTTCTTAACCTGTCGATCCTCGATCGACAAAGGTTTTTCCACAAATTTCAAACTCTCATCTATATGCACATCTGTATGTGGTATGACTAGCGATTCATCAGCTAGACATTTCTTTAGATTGCAGATGTGGAATACATTGTGAGTACCACTGAGCTCTTCAGGTAAGTTTAACTTATAAGCCACTGTTCCTACACATTCGATGATCTCGAATGGTCCTATATACCTTGGGCTTAGCTTACCTTTCTTACCAAAACGCATCACCCCCTTCCAGGGTGATACTTTAAGCAAAACCTTATCACCAATCTCAAACTTTAGAGGTTTACGCCTTAAATCTGTGTAGCTTTTCTGCCTATCTCTGGCAGCTTTGAGACGATCTCTTATTTGCACAATCTTGTCTGTTGTCTCTAGGACTATATCAGGTCCTGTTAGTTGGACATCTCCAACTTCTGCCCAGCAAACAGGCGTTCTACACTTCCTTCCATACAAGGCTTCAAATGGTGCAGCTTGGATACTTGAGTGATAGCTATTATTATATAAAAACTCGATCAATGGAAGATGTTCATCCCAACTTCCACCTAGGTCAATAACACAAGCCCTTAACATATCTTCCAGTGTTTGAATCGTTCGCTCACTTTGACCATCTGTTTGCGGATGATATGCAGTGCTGAAGTTCAGTTGAGTGCCTAGGGATTGCTGAAAGCTTTTCCAGAAGTGCGATGTATACCTTGTATCCCTATCAGAAATGATAGATACTGGCACCCCGTGGAGAGATACAATCTCGTTCACATGCAGCTGAGCTAACTTATCAGAGCTATGTGTTTCCTTAATAGGTAGGAAGTGAGCTGACTTAGTCAATCTATCCACTATCACCCAAATAGTATCATTTCCTTTTTTCGTCTTTGGTAACTGATGCGTGTGAAGTGTTATATATATTAGGTGTATATTTTAAGCCCTTTTTTAACACTTATTTTAGCCAAGTTTTAAATTTATAAAACACGATATTTTACTAACACTAAACACACATATGGGCAAGTGCACCCATCGTTGAGCGTAGTATAGCGTTGGTAAGATACCGAGGTCGTCCAAGGACACAAGAGCTTTTAATACCGGTTTATCCTCAACGTCTAACCAAAATAAAAGTTTAGAAAAATGTTTTAAGTTAAAATAAAAACTAACTAAAATGCTGAAAAATAAAAATAAAATAAAAACAGATAGACAAGATGAATCACTTGGTTCCGACTCATATCTAGTATAACCTTTGATTATTTCCGCACTTTTGCACATAATTAAGAGATTATCTTAGTTATTGTAGTAGGCCCCTCTTTTGAAGGTGACGTTACCCTCACCCCAGTAGTTTGAGTCAGCAAGGATACAATCCTAAAAGGGTGGATTATTGGAAGATAATGAATTAAGTTATTAATGCAGTATTGTGGTAGGCCCCGCTTTTGGCGGTGACGTTACCCTCGGCTAAGTAGTCTGAGTCAGCAGGGATACAGTCCTAAATAGCCGGGTTATAGTATTAATAGTAGTTAACTTATGAGGGGATCAAAGAGTTTGGACCCCCGCCATCCAATACCGTGAAGTATTGAAGGAGGTCCTACTAAATTTGACCCAGGTCCATTGCAGGACCTCTAAACGCTGAACAATGGCAAGACCTTTACCAAACCGTTCCCTTAACCCCCGACCAGGTAGCCAACATACCTCCATATAGACCGTGGAGATATGAATGGTGAAAATCCTTTATTTTATATAGACAGTAAAATAATGCCAAGACACCACGGACAAACGATAAGGAAAGATCACCTTCAACATAAGTAACTAGTTATTAAAGTCATTAATACAAAACCAAATAAAAAGTGCAAAAGATTAGAAATAAAAAGTATTATACTAGACACTTTGTCTTCACCAAGTGATGTAAGAGACTTAGGCAAACATGGCCTTGATTGTCAAGAACTCTTACGATCAATCTTGGATCCCGAGACGACTCACACACTCTACGATGGACAATGGATGATGGTGGTGGATGATGGTGTTGTGATGGTGGTGGGTGGTGGATGAAGTGTGAGAGAGGTGGTGTGCCAAGGGATGAGATGAAATGAATCCAAGCACTCCTATTTATAGGTTTGCCAAGCAATCAATCCTCCTCCTTTTTAACTTTTATGCCTTTGTAAATATCAAGAGGACTTTGTGGGTTAAGGGTTAGGCTTGGGTTAAAGGTAGGTGGTTGGGATAGTGGTTAGTGGTTAGTAGAAAAAGGGCGAAAAGCGTAACAAGTGTCGGTTTTCGTAAGACTTTCTATTTTTATTTTGATGAAGCTTTTATTCAAACAAAGTTATTTTTTTGATGAACTTGTTTGTTTATTTTCTTTTTGCTTCATCATCAACACATTTTTTTTTCATACGAAAAACCGAACTTGTTACTAAAACAAAGGGTTAAAAATAAAAAAGGTTTTGGTGGGTAAAAGGGTTTTTGGTTTGGGTGATGAAATGAAAAGGTTTAGGCTCAAAGGGGTTAACTAGGGGGATTTTTGGGTAGGTGGTAAAAGAAAAAGAAAAATAATGGTGTAGAAATAAAAAAAAAGGGTTAGTCCTAATGCCTCCATCATTTACTTACTCGGGTTTAAGTTGATAAGGACCGGGAATGTATCGTCAAGGCAAGTTCTAGAGTTGTAAGAACCAAGCGGCTATTCACACAAGAAACGAAAGATGAGCATTTAGTCTAAAGATGTAAATTTGTATGCTCAATAAAGGCTCAAAACTCACTTTTGTGGGAATGGGTTTTTATGTGATCAAGTATATATAATCAAATTTTAACTAAGTTTGCCATGCCTTTTCATAATTTTGTTATGTTGGTTCTTTTTATCACTACGCTATCGGTTGTAAATTCGTAAAAATATAACCTTTTTGAGAACTTGAATTTCCCGAATTAAACCTAGACAAGTAAAAAAAAATGAATTTTTTGAAAAAAATTTGGGGTGATTAGCGGTTCCAATAGAGTTTTGTGTAAGGCTTGTATTTAGGACTTGCAAAATTCAAGGTTTTAGCATCCCCCCCACACTTAAATTACACATTGTCCTCAATGTGTCCCAAAAATAAATTTTTAGGTTGATTAGATGTGTAAAATAATGTTAAAAAGCAAAAATTTTGTGATACTGAGCGCTGAACACGGCCCCGTGTTATCCGGGCACGGCCCCGTGTTCAAGTGCCAGTAACAAAATTAAAACAAGAGAAACAGAAGTCTGGACACGGGGGCGTGTTGGGTGAACACGGCCCGTGTCCAGTTACCTGAACTGGGCGTTTTTCTGCAGGTGGTTCAGCACGGGGCCGTGTTGGTTGGGCACGGCCCGTGTTGAACCTTCTGAAATGGAGAGAATTGTTGGGTTGCCTTGTTCTTGTGCATGAGTTCATTTTTCTCGTTCCCCTTTTCATCCTTTACCACCATGAGTGTGTTTTATTCCTGAAAATTAAAACTAACTAGAAAACATAAAAATTAATCTAAATTAAACTAAGGATAGTTCCGCGGAATGCCTCCGTGGTGCGCCACGTTTATAAGGGTCCTTGGCTAGACCCAAAACCGGTCATATGTCACCCAAGTGGGATGTATTGCATCCCATGTTACACCGTCGGAGAGCATCATCCAAGCTTGAGTCTATGACCTGCATGTAGTTGACCAGGTCTTCGTCCTCAATTCTTTTTCCACATTCAAACTTCACCTCCTTATCCCCAAACTTCAATGTTAACGTTCCGTCATTCATGTCCACCACTGCTTGGGCGGTGGCTAGAAATGGCCTCCCAAGGATGAGAGGGACATCGGTGTCTTCTTCCATGTCTAAGATGACAAAGTCGGTTGGAAAAACGAAGTTGTCAACTTTTACCAATAAATTCTCAGCGACACCTTGTGGAAATTTGACGGATCTGTCGGCGAGTTGTATGCTCATCTTTGTAGGGCTTGTTGTTCCTAGGCCGAGTCGTTTGAACATTGATGTGTGCATGAGGTTAATGCTAGCCCCAAGATCGGCTAATGCATTACGAACGGGAGATCCTCCAATCGAGCAAGGGATTGTGAAACTCCCGGGATCGATTTTCTTTTGTGGAAGTTTGTTGAGTACTAAGGCGGAGCATTCTTCGCCTAAGTTAACTAATTGCAATGATTCAATTTTCCTTTTGTTTGCGAGGAAATCCCTCATAAATTTTGAGTATTTAGGCATTTGGGTTAGGACCTCGATAAAAGGAATATTAACATGCAATTGTTTTAGCAAATTTTCAAATTTAGCGAATTGCTCATCGGTCTTTTGACGATTTAACCTACCGGGGTACGGAATAGGAGGAGTCTTGGTGGCCTCTTGAGTTGGTAGAGAAGCCTTTTCTGGCGCAGGAGGGGTCATAGGCTGGCTAGAATGGCTTCTTTCACTTGGCGGCAATGGAGCATCCTCGGGACCCACGGTTCGATTTCTTAATGTGATGAGATGTACTTGCGCCTTCGGGTTGGTTTCGGTATTACTAGGTAACGCGCCTTGTGGTCTCTCGGAGAAATTTTGAGCTAGTTGATTTAATTGTTTTTCAACGTTTTGAATGCTAGCTTGTTGATTTCTAAAATTCGATTCCAATTGTTGAAATCGATCTGAGTTTTTCTTTTCAGTGTCAGAGATGAGGCCAGATACAGTATCTTCAAGCCTTTCTCTTCCACCTTGTTGTTGAGAGAAATTTTGTGGTTGTTGAAAATTAGTTCGTTGGTTTTGTTGGTTACTACTATTGCCGGGATCTCTCCAACCAAGATTTGGGTGGTTACGCCATCCTTGGTTGTAGGTACCCGTTGGAGGACCCGACGGCCTAGGTCTATTATCCATGTAGTTTACCGTTTCTGTTTGTTCATCTAATTCTTTCATACAACTCCAATTTTCATGTGACCCACCACACCCTTCACAAGCCATAACCGAGGCCGCTTTTGTCATTTCTAGCTTTTTGATTTTTGAAGAGAGGGCCTCGATTTGGGCTTGTAAAGAGGTGCTTTCATCAACCTTATGGGCGCCCGGGGCAATAGATTTATTACCTCGGGGAGTGTGCCACTGAAATTTGGTTTGAGCAATTTCCTCAATTTGATTATATATTTCATTTGGGCGACGATTACCTAAAAGTCCCCCGAAGCTTGAATCAAGTGTTTGTCTTGTGTGTGGCAACAACCCATTGTAGAAAGTGGATACTTGTTGCCACACCGCTAGACCGTGATGAGGACACTTTCTTAGAAGCTCCTTGAACCTTTCCCAAGTTTCATATAAGGATTCCCCATCCTCTTGTGAGTATGTATTAATTTCAGTCATTAATTTAGCCGTTTTAGCAGGAGGGAAATACTTATATAGAAACTTTTGGGCAAGTTCATCCCAAGTGTTTACCGATCCAACTGGGAGGGTGTTAAGCCAAGCCTTAGCTCGGTCTTTTAGTGAAAATGGAAACATTCGAAGGCGGATGGCGTCATTTGATGCTCCATTGATCCGAAAGGTATCACATATTTCTAAGAAGTTAGTAATATGTAGATGGGGATCCTCGTCCGCAAGCCCGTGGAAGGTTGCGGAGTTTTGGAGCATTTGTATCAAATGCGGCCGAAGTTCGAAGTTGTTGGCTTCGACATTCGGTGCGTTGATAGCGGCGCCGAGATTGCCTACGGTGGGCCGTAGGTAATCCATGAGGGTACGTTGGTCCGCCATTGGAAGTGGGTCCCCCGAGACTTTCCCTTGATTTTTGGCTTTAAGTCTTTTTCTGAGAAAGCGTTCGGGTTCTTCTAGAGGTTCTTTGATGTCTCTACTAGAACTGGAGCTCATGCACTACGTAGGAGGTTCAAATGTGGCGCCTAGGTTCCAAGTCCTGCAATAAAGACAGAAAAGAACGTTGGTCAGAACATTTACCACGGCCCCGTGCTCAGCGAACACGGCCCGTGGTCAGAGGCACATTGATTTATTTCTGGATCCCTGTTACTGGGAGTTGGACACGATCCCGTGTTGCACCGACACGGCCCCGTGTTCAGCTCTCTGTAACTCAGAAAATAAAAACTGCCAGTGATGATGCTGGGCACGGCCCGTGTCTGACCGGGCACGGCCCGTGCTGAGCGCTGCAGAAGCTGAAAAATTAAGAAAATCCTAAAAAAAATAAAAAGAAAAAGGAAAAAATGATTAGGCCGTTGATTCCTAACTTTCTTAAAATCCTTGTGTCCCCGGCAACGGCGCCAAAAACTTGATGCGTGTGAAGTGTTATATATATTAGGTGTATATTTTAAGCCCTTTTTTAACACTTATTTTAGCCAAGTTTTAAATTTATAAAACACGATATTTTACTAACACTAAACACACATATGGGCAAGTGCACCCATCGTTGAGCGTAGTATAGCGTTGGTAAGATACCGAGGTCGTCCAAGGACACAAGAGCTTTTAATACCGGTTTATCCTCAACGTCTAACCAAAATAAAAGTTTAGAAAAATGTTTTAAGTTAAAATAAAAACTAACTAAAATGCTGAAAAATAAAAATAAAATAAAAACAGATAGACAAGATGAATCACTTGGTTCCGACTCATATCTAGTATAACCTTTGATTATTTCCGCACTTTTGCACATAATTAAGAGATTATCTTAGTTATTGTAGTAGGCCCCTCTTTTGAAGGTGACGTTACCCTCACCCCAGTAGTTTGAGTCAGTAAGGATACAATCCTAAAAGGGTGGATTATTGGAAGATAATGAATTAAGTTATTAATGCAGTATTGTGGTAGGCCCCGCTTTTGGCGGTGACGTTACCCTCGGCTAAGTAGTCTGAGTCAGCAGGGATACAGTCCTAAATAGCCGGGTTATAGTATTAATAGTAGTTAACTTATGAGGGGATCAAAGAGTTTGGACCCCCGCCATCCAATACCGTGAAGTATTGAAGGAGGTCCTACTAAATTTGACCCAGGTCCATTGCAGGACCTCTAAACGCTGAACAATGGCAAGACCTTTACCAAACCGTTCCCTTAACCCCCGACCAGGTAGCCAACATACCTCCATATAGACCGTGGAGATATGAATGGTGAAAATCCTTTATTTTATATAGACAGTAAAATAATGCCAAGACACCACGGACAAACGATAAGGAAAGATCACCTTCAACATAAGTAACTAGTTATTAAAGTCATTAATACAAAACCAAATAAAAAGTGCAAAAGATTAGAAATAAAAAGTATTATACTAGACACTTTGTCTTCACCAAGTGATGTAAGAGACTTAGGCAAACATGGCCTTGATTGTCAAGAACTCTTACGATCAATCTTGGATCCCGAGACGACTCACACACTCTACGATGGACAATGGATGATGGTGGTGGATGATGGTGTTGTGATGGTGGTGGGTGGTGGATGAAGTGTGAGAGAGGTGGTGTGCCAAGGGATGAGATGAAATGAATCCAAGCACTCCTATTTATAGGCTGAACAGAGAGCTGGGCACGGCCCCGTGCCTGTCTGACACTCTCTCTCCTCATTAATTGTAATTCGCAATTACAATTAATGCGCCTGCTGTACTTTCGACACGCCCCCGTGTCCACTGGGCACGGCCCGTGGTGGGCAATAGAAGCTTCTATAAGTTTGTCTTTTCTGCTGCTTCTTGGGCACGGCCCCGTGCTGGCTGAGCACGGGGCGTGTTCAGTCTTCTGATTTCTCTATTTTGCTTTGGAAGGTGCCGTTGAGGGGTCGGACAGTCCACTAATGTTCCTTTCCTTGTATTTATGTTGGAATTAGCTGTCTTTTTGCTTCTTTTGTGTTTTTGAGCTCATTTAATCCTGAAAATACAAAAGGAAGACAAAAACACTCTTTTTCCAATATTAGTACTTAAAAAGGGTTAGTTTTATGCCTCAATTGATGTAATTTATATGTTGCATTTTACACACATCAGTAACTTGGTGATAAAATCCATTGTTACCATTTCCCATTTCCAGGTGGGAAGTTCAGGCTGTTGTAGTAATCCTGACGGCTTTGGGTGTTCATCTTTAACTTGTGCGCACGTCAAACATTTGGCTACATAGGTAGATATGGACTTCTTCAAGCCTATCCACCAAAAATTGGCTTTTAAATCCTGGTACATCTTATCAGCTCCAGGATGAACTGTGGGCTTCCTGGAGGATCACATCCCTAAGTCCTCCATAAATTGGAACCCATATTCGTCCATTTAATCTCAGGATTCCGTCTTTTCCATAGGATAACTGTTCAGCAGTTACTCCTAGCTTCTCATCAGGATAGTTAGCTTCTAGTACAGCTTCCTTCTGTGCAGCTAACAACCTTTCATTTCAACTATTCCTTAATTCAATGCTCTTGGCATTGATTCTTATAGGCTTCACCCTTTCCTTTCTACTTAAGGCATCGGCAACCACATTTGCCTTGCCTGGATGGTATCGTATTTCACAGTCATAATCGTTCAAAGTTTCCATCCATCGTCGCTGCCTCATGTTCAAATCCTTCTGATTGAACAGATGTTGAAGGCTCTTGTGATCAGAATAGATCACACACTTGGTACCATACAAGTAATGCCTCCACAGTTTTAGTGCAAATACAGCGGCACCCAACTCCAAGTCATGGGTGGTGTAATTCTTTTCATGCACTTTTAATTGTCGAGAAGTGTAGGCAATAACTTTGCCCTTCTGCATAAGCACACATCCCATACCTGTGTGCGATGCATCGCAATAAACTACAAATTCATCAATTCCATCTGGCAACGTCAGTACTGGAGCGTTGCTCAACTTCTGCTTCAAAATATCGAAAGATTCTTGCTGCTTAGGCCCCTAGTCAAACTTACTATTCTTTCGAGTTAGTAGAGTCAGGGGTGCTGCAATTCTTTAGAAGTTTTCAATAAATCGCCTATAGTATCCTGCTAAACCTAGAAAGCTACGTATCTCAGTAGGCGTCTTTGGCTCTTGCCAATTCATGACAGCTTCAAATTTAGCGGGATCTACTTGGATACCACGCTCACTAACAACATGTCCAAGAAATTGGACTTCACGAAGCCAGAATTTACATTTTGAAAATTTGGCATAGAGCTCTTCCTATTGAAGCAGCTTAAGGATACAACGAAGATGCTTCTCATGGTCAGCTTGACTCTTCGAGTAAATGAGAATGTCATCGATGAAGACGATGATGAATTTATCTAGGTAGGGCTTACAGATGCGATTCATGAGATCCATGAATGTGGCAGGTGCATTAGTAAGCCCAAAAGGCATCACTAAGAACTCGTAATGACCATAACGAGTCCTAAATGCAGTCTTGTCTACATCTTCATCCTTAACCTTCAGTTGATGATAGCCTGACTCAAGTCGATCTTAGAGAAGTAATTTGCCCCTTGCAATTGATCGAACAGATCGTCGATCCTGGGCAATGGATATCTATTCTTGATAGTAACCTTGTTGAGCTCGCGATAATCGATGCATAGACGCATCGACCCATCCTTCTTCACAAACAGGATTGGTGCTCCCCATGGAGACGAGCTAGGTCTAATAAAACCTTTTGCCAACAAATCATCTAACTGAGTCCTTAACTCTTTCATCTCTGTTGGTGCCAACCTGTAAGGTGCCCTTGCAACAGATGCTGCTCCTGGAATAATGTCAATCCTGAATTATACTTGCCTATCTGGTGGCAAACCAGGTAGTTCTTCAGGGAATACTTCGGGATATTCAGAAATGACGGGGATATCTTCAATCTTAGGCTTCGGCTCATCAATAGTTACTTGTGCCATGTAGATGACACAACCTTTCTTCATACACCTTGAAGCCTTAAGCATAGACACTTGCTTAGGCAACCCATACTGAGTATCTCCCTGTATGGTAAGTGGCTCACCATACGGAGTCTTGATTACTACTTGCTTCTTGTCACATACGATCTGAGCTTGGTTATGGGATAGCCAATCCATGCCTATTACTATGTCGAAACCGGCTAACTTCAAAGGAAGTAAGGACAATGGAAAAGAGTGGTTCCTAATGGATATGGAACATCCATCTAACAAGGTTGATGCGGTTTCTATGGTGCCATCGACTAATTCAACCTCATATTTTACGCTTAGGGTTCTAACAGGTAGGTTTAACAACTTACAAAACTTATCATCAACAAATGACTTATCTGCTCCAGAATCAAATAACACCCTTGCATAAACATCATTAATAAGGAAGGTACCTGTTATGACATTATCATTCTGGATCGCCTCCTGTGCGTTCATCTGGAAGACCCTAGCATTGGTCTTTTTCCCTTCCTCAGCTTTCTTAGCAAACTTTGGGTAGTTGGACTTGATATGCCCTTTTTCATTGCAGTTATAACACGTTGCATCCTTGATTTTCTTACAGTCTAAGGTCTTGTGCTCAGAGGATTTACAAATCCCACAAACTCTCGGCTGTGACTGGGATTTTGATTCGTATCTACATTTCCGAAATGGTGCTTCTTACAGATTTTACACTTGGGCTTATCACCCGACTGATGACCATCCTTCTTAGTTCCAGAACTCTTCTTGTGGTCATTGTTTCCCTTACGCTTCTTGTCTGAACGTCGTGAGTTGTCATCCTCACGCTTTCTCTTCTCAGCGTCTGTGTTTCTAAGTGATCTTTGCCTGACAACGTCCAAAGTAAGAGACAATGATATATCAGCTGCAGACCGAAAAGTAGCTGGTCTGGAGGCCTTCACACTGGCCTTGATTTCTGGGGCCAAACCCCCAATGAAACGAGCTATCCTCTTGGGTTCCGAAGTTACCAGATACGGAACCAGTCTTGACATGGTGTTGAAGCTCGTAAGGTAGGCTTGACAATCTAGGTTTTTCATAACCAACGACAAGAAATCAGTTTCAATCTTTTCAACCTCATGCTGAGGGCAGTAGTTTTCCTTAATGAGAGTGAAAACTGATCCCAAGACAGATTGTATAATGGAATCTTCCCAGTAGCTTGAATCAAAGACCTCCACCAGGTTAGTGCCTCGCCTTTGAATGACTGAGATACAAACTTTACCACATCCTTACTAGCACAACCACTGATATCTACCACATTGTCCATCTCATCTAACCATAACATGCAGTCAACTGCTCCCTTCTCTCCAGTAAAATCCCTGGGTTTGCAGGAGACAAAGTATTTATAGGTGCAACCTTTAGCACGTGGTTCTTGATTTAACACAACTCTCTTAGATGGAACACTCCTCTGATTTATTGAGTGATGAGAATCGCTTTTGTGAGCGGTATGAGTTCTAGAGGGTGGTTTAGAGTGTGGCACAGACTGGGTCCTTACATGGGTACCACTGGATTCATTGAACTGTCTCTCCAAAGCTCGTGTGACAGCATTATCTATTAATGCTTGTAACTCTGCTCCTGCTACGTTGACTCTGGAGGTGTCATGATTATCTCTGGGGTGGCTGTTGGCTTCGTCTGACCCGGCCATGTAGCTTGATTACTACATAAAATAATGATTTTAATTCATTCAGAGGTCTATAACAGTTTTATCATTCTAGATGATTTATTAATCATGGTATTTAAGAACCATTTTGATTAATTTGTTAGGCATATATATATTCAGGAATTTATAATAATCCTTAGTTAGAATTTAAAATATATTAATGGCAAAAAGGCCTAGTCCTATGGACAGTTTTAAATCTTTAATCATGATCTTATAGGGTCATGGTATTGAGGTTTTAATTTCTAATTCGTTACCTCTTCTTAACAGGGGGTCGAAGACCACGACTGTCTTTTGTCTTGTATGACAATGAGTATAGCCCGTAGGCATTACATTCCTATTGGATGTTTAATATAATAAAAGAAGTTGGAAGAATCTAATGTAAGGATGACTTTTGTGATTTTATCGAACCACATTTTGTCAAAAGTGTTAACATGTTTTCAGATGTTAACAAGGATTGGAACCTTTTGAATAGGTTTTACCATTTTGGTCATGTCTGCAATGACATATAGACTAGGTTTTACCTTTAAGATTCTTTTTAATATTTAACGCAGAACAATCCTAAATTGAGGTGTTAATAAGGATCTGAATCTAATTATGGAACTACCATTTTGGCCCTGTCTTAAGATGACACATGGCTAGGTCTTGTCCTTTTTAGATTTTGTCATTTTATTATAATGATAGATCTTATAAAAGGAATGTTATATTTTCATTTATTTCACATATTATATTTATGCATATATTTCAGCAAAAATGAAAATTTAAATCACACCATTCCACTACAAAAATTAATCAAGTACAGATTTGCCCTAAACGGGACTTCTACAAGAAATAACATGCCCGCACAGGGGCTTAAACAGAAATAGCATACCCACGCAGGGGTTAACAGAAGGACATGCCCACGCAGGGGCAGAATACAAAAAGACATGCCCACGCAGGGGCAGAATACAGAAACAAATGTCCACGCAGGGACATGATTTCAACACTAAAACAAACAAATAAAGGATTTAATGATCCTTCTTGCTCTTTCCCTTGATTAAATTCACCAGACCCTTGAACATTCCTCGGTTTTGCCTACGGTCTTCCCGTACTTCCTGCCGCACCTCATTAATCCTTTGAAGAATCTCCTGATGCTGCGGTGGCGACATCACTGGCGGCTGCGGGGGTTGCTGATATAGCGGAGGTTGAGGAGGTGGTGGTTGATGATACCCATAAGGTGGGTACCCATAGTGTGGGTATCCGGCTTGATATGGGACCCCAAAGGATCCTTCCGGATGATGGGCATTGTAGTTTGCCGCTGCTACCAGGTAAGGGTCGGCCTCGGCATAGTTGTAGTTGGTGTTGATCGGCTGCTCAAAGGGATTATACGCCGCTGAGCCGGCGTATGTAAGAATTGGGTCTCCAAAACCCAATGGTGGTGGCACGACAGGCGCAGAGTTTACTTCCGAGACGGGGTTTGAAGGCCCACCCATCTGCGGTTCTTCATGGAATGGCGGGTAGCGGCTGCCACTTGAAGGTTGAAGGGTGCAGATTCGCACTCCTCCTCGCACGGACATCCGTGCGTTCGATCTTCTTCGCCTCGGCGGCTCCAGAGGCTATTGCTGGGCTGGTTGTGGTGGCGGAGTGACCGCTACAAAACGGGAATCCCCGGAGGGATCCTGTTGTGGCTGATGCGGCTGTGGCGAGTTGTGGTAACTGAGAGTAAACACCCAGTCTATCTGTCGGAACCTCTCCTCATAGCTGTCGGAACAATTATAAGGTGATCCCACAAAAGGTGACCCATCCGAAATTTCGATGGGGTGGTTAGGGGTCCCGGTTGGAGGCTCGGCGGGATCCGTGTCTTCGTCCATGTCCATCGCATGGTCGCTCGAGAAGTGGTCTTCAGGTCCTAGTGGGTTAAAACCCACTGGTTCTTCAATGTAGTTTGCCGGGTTGAACCGGCTTTGGAAGACAGGTGTCGGGTCATCGAAAGAATAGTGAGGGTTGGATCTCTGGAGGGGAATAAAAGATGGCTGCGGGTTATGGGGCTCATTTTCAGAATGAGGCCCGTAGGAATGGTGATAGGATGGTGACGAACTTAGCGAGACGGATCGCCCCGCTGGCTCTATATACGTCCTCCAATGCTCCTGAGGACTCGTACTCATTGAGGCTGGTGGGGTTCGTCTGTGTGACGGCCTGGCCTCATGGTCGTGGCTTGTGATTGGTGCCTTTCCTCTTCCCCTGTTGAACCTTGGTGGCATGATTAAACCTGTCAACATAAACAAAGATAACAACAAGGAAAATATATATATAAAGGACAAAAATAAAACAAATCGGGATTTGTCCTAAGTTCTTTGTCTAGACTCGAAAGTTTAGGAATGTGCAATTGTGTAACTGAGATTAAACACAAAAGGCTAGTGTTTAATTCACTCAGTGTTGGCTCTGATACCAACCTGTCACACCCCGATATTTCCACGTATTACCGGTGGGCCCGGTGGGGAGTATCGTGACGTAGTTGATATCATCATAGTCAAACAACACAATTTTAAATGCACCGCGGAAGCAAAAGATTGATTTATTTCAACTGAATAAAATTGTAATATTAAGTATCACAACGTAGTTGAAACGGATCCACAGGCGGATAAAAAAAACAGAAAACGTAGTTCAACAGACTCAAAATGCATCCAAGCTTGCGAGATTCTTATTAATGCTAAGGAGAGGCCAGCCTATTTCGAGTAGTACCTGCACTTAACCTTTTTGGGAAAATACGTCAGTTTACACTGGTAAATACAATTAACTGGCTCATTTTGAAAAGGTTTAGAAAAATTGATTTGAATGCACATGGCACAAAACTTTTTATAACTTGGGATAATTATTTATATATAAACTTGTAAAAGAATTACATGTTTGTTATACGTTCAGTAGCCCGGATTAACACCGGGTTAAAGATTAATAGACACACCACATGATATAGTCCCGCGGCGGATTATTCCCGAAACCGGTGGTTATACCTTATTATTTATATATGCACTGTCAGGTGTACGCCTACACCCCGTGCTTAGGTCGTGGCCATTTCTTAAAATGATGCCAAGGATATTCGGGACATGGTCATTAACCCCCCAAAGGTTTTAAGCAAACAAAACAATTTAAACGGGTCATTTCAATAAAGTAACCTTCATACGAATAAAAATTCAATGCCCGACCAAGCGGTATTTTATATACCGTACCCCAAGCCCGTATAGGGAAAATAAGTTAAAAGTATTTACCTGAACAAGTATAATTCACAAATAGCAAGTGCAAATAGCTTTTACCGGGTCTCCTAATCTGGAACAAAGGTTTTTAATAACCTATTAGCTTCCTAACGGGTCTTTAATTAAGCCTAAACTTAGACCGGTTAGTTTTAAAAGAAGATACGGTTCAAACGCACGATTAAGCGAAGACCGGAATAGAATGTGATGTAGACCCGACAAGCTTGGAGACTTGTGTAATATGGGTAAACTAAACACATTCTGGATTTTAAGACAAAAACGATAAGGTTTAACCCGTTTCGGTCAATTTATGCAAACTAGTTACATAAACCGAACCGAACGCGCAAAATGTGTAACGGGTAACCATAAGAGTCATATACAGGTTTCCAAAGTTAATATGCCTTAAATATGTTGTGACATCAGTAAGATATCTTCTATTATGCCCGAAATGGATTTAAACCCAAATTATGCCCCGTAGGGGTATTTTGGTCATTTAAAAGGTTATAAAAGAGTTTAAATATAAATCTGAGTTACAGGTCTGATATAATCAGTAAAAATATTTATTTTTATAAGGCATAACAATAGGGTATTGTAAATATGTGAAATTTACCTTTATAACTAAACTATGCACCGTAGGGGCATTTTGGTAATTTCACATAGGCTTAAAAGGTCAAAACTGAAAATCTGAGTTTAAAACTTTTGCTTACTGTTAAATTATAAAAATTTACTGAAAATATCAGTAGGCATCAAACCTTATATGTTTAAAATAGTTTTAATACATACTATGCGTTAAAAACGCTTAAAAAGACGATTTTGAGCTATTTTCGGGTTTTTATATTTTTATCATTCCAGAAGGTTCAAAATATTTTATTTATCATATTAGATCAGTAGAAAAAGGTTTGGTATCAAAATAATTTGTAAAACTCATTTGATAGGCCAAAAGGGCAAAACCGGCAATTACCGAATCAAGCTTAGAACTCTATGTTATGCTCAGCCAAAAATTAAATAAAAATCTTCAAAAATCCCAAAATATTATTTTATATCAGTAGGTAAAAAGTTTGGTATTAAAAATTGGGTTTAGATAGCCTATATGTTAACTACGCCGTTTAATTAATAAAAAACTTTCTAATTACGCTAATGAGCATAACTTCTAATCTAGACCTCAAACTGATGTCAAATTTTAGGGACAAGTATTTAAATTAGAAATGAAGGTTTCTACTCTTTTACTTTTTCAAAAATCACGTTTTAAGGTCATATGGGCATAATAGTCAACATTTAAGCATTTAACGGAAACATGCATATGAATCGGATAACTAATGAACCAAGTTGTATAATCACAGAGAGTCATACTAACATGTAACTTGGCCCAAATAAAGCTCTATGGAATTTCTAAAACATGCTATATTGGGTCAGAACTGAAAGTCAAAGCAAAAGTCAAATTATGCGACTTTCGGTTCCGAACCGAGCCTAAACTGAAAATTGTCGGGTTGAACATGTTTAGACATGTTCTTACATTAATTACCAAGTTATATTAATGACAAAACAGATTGCATGGCTCCTACATTGCTAATTATTCATTAATTTGAAAATAAGCTTTCTGTTGACTTTTTAAGATTAACTTTGACCCGACAATTGACCTAGTTAGAGTTGGAATCAGAGGGTGCCCTTTTAAGGGTTTATTGCCCACATAATTACCAACTCATAGGTATTTTCAATTTGCAATTTGACTGGACAAATTATGATTAATTACGAAGTCAAACTCGAATTACGACGGTTTGACTTTAAGCTAAATAACTAAGCTAAACTGAATTAAGGAAAGTTAAGGACACTTACAAGGGTCCTATGCTCAATTAGGAAGCCTAAGAAAACTTGGTTGCTGACCAGAGAGCTCCAGAAATAAGCTTGTGAGAGTTTGCAAGTGAGTGGCACAAGAGTTGCAACATTGGAGCTCCTTATATACCCATTTTGATCATCTAGGATCATGCCAAGGAAGTCTACAGGTGATATGAGATGCTTACAAGTGCCCCCTATGCATGAAATACCATTGGGGCAGCCCCTGGTATGCAAAACAAGCGAGTTAAGTCGGTTAACAGGCCTGAACTGGCACATGTGCTTGTTTTCTGTCACTGGGGTGCTCAGGCGGCCCGCGTAAGGGTCCCCTGATACCTTACGCGGCCCGTGTGGCTTCTCGGAACCAGCCAAACAAGTTTCAAAGTTTGCATTTCAGCCCCTGGTCCTTTTAAACGTGGTTTTGAGTTTATTTCTTGCACTTTTGGCCCTCTAACTTGACTTTTAAGGGTTCCATGACATAACCAAACACCGTTAAGCCCTCGGTTAACCTTGTGATCACTCGCAAGGCCCTAAAATTAAACGTTGACGCTTTTAACCCTTCGTATACGAATTTTATCATAACTTTCTCATACGATAACGAAACTTGGTGAAATTTTTATCACATATTCTAGTGAGTATAATTTATCGTTACAAAGCTTCGAGTTTGCTAAAAAGTCACTCAGAGGTATACTTTAAACATGTTGACACATTTAACCTCTGTAGTTTGCAATTTCTCACTTTCTTCCACAATTAGCTTCGTATGATCCATGATTCATTCGTTTAAGGGTATAAACATCATGTAGGGTTACAGTAACGTATATTTATCCATTGTTGACACTTTGAACCCTTATATTCACATACTTTCTCTGTTTGTCAACTTTAGTCCCTCTAAAGTAATCTTTTACACGTTTAAAGCTCATGACACGTGTCGATACATTATTGGACATAAATTTACGAGGTGTTACATTCTGTTACGATACTCCCCAACGTTTCCGCCATGATTTGTTGTTTTACGTGGTCGGGGTGTGACAGAAAATTGGTATCAGAGCCAATGGTTATAGGGAATTAGGTTATTAGTAATGCTTTAACCTAGACTATAACCCTCCTAGGACCCTAACACAAGTTATCTTGTGTTTAGTTTTAAAACAATATCGTCACTTATCCTTAGGTGACAACCACAATAAGAACACAAATTTCGAATCCGCTTTGAAAACCAATCATCTGTTCTAGGATGATTTATTATAAGGTTTTGAACCCTCTAAGTTTTTAAAATCTCGTCAAAGTTTGGGTCTTATAATGTGAACACGTGCAATCTGGAAGGGTGGATGCCTGTACTCTGAGCTTTCTGTCTAAGGCTAGAGTGTTCGTACAAATCCACATAATCAAACCAGTCACTCTTACCTGGAAACTCTTGGGGGTGAGTGTCCACTTATAGGCTAAAGCATGTCTTCGCGATACATTAATATGACCCACTTACTTTGATTAATCACCATCTCATTTGTTTGCCTTAGGTAACAAACAAATGATCGTAATTTTTATGCATTGTCATTCTATTTTCATTTCCCTTGTTTCCTCCCATGTCTTTCAATTTCTTCATGATGCCTCTTCATCGCAACAACACTCAAGTATCCGAACCAGGTGCTTCAATTGCCCAACAAATAGGCGTCGTACTCCAGAGGACCGCTGATTTAGCTATCACCATGACTCGCCTCAGGGATGAAGCCGTACAAGGGAACTGCTCCTTGGTGCAATCAATGCAACCGTCATCATCCGAATTAAATACCATGTTTCAAATGTACCCACTGTGGACAATGAGGACATTTGGTTAACATGTGTCGCTTTGTTGTCCAAAGCAAAGCTGTTACAAATCCTGCCGCTGCTCAACCTCCAAATCCTGCTTCATATGTCGCCTTGGCATATCTAGTACCTCAACCTCATCAACTTTCTACCTTGTGTATCGACTTAAGCACGTCTTGTGCAGGGTGTCGAAACACCCCTCGTTACACAATTCCAAAATCCAAAATAGGATCTTTATATCCTCATAATTAGATCCTTGTGGATAAATATCGCTCAAATCGGAGCCCTTAATTAAATTATTCGTATGTCTTAATACGTATATTACAATTCAATAAGGACAAAGCCGAATTCCTATTAAGATCTTTCTATCTCCATAGTTAGATTCTTGAAGATGTTTAAACTGCCAAATGAAATCCACGGATTGGATTCCTGGTGTGCTTTAAAATACCCGTGTCCAAATATAACAAATTAAAGATCAAGTTAAACAAATTATGTGATTTTGTGCTTATATGTTTTCTTATATGTTTTGAGTTTTATTTATGTTTTTGTGTGATCCGAATTTTCAATATCCAAATCCTTGTAGAATCTTCCATATCTTCGTATAAGGGATTCATAGTAGGATATCCAAAGGTACTATCTTAATTCCTTAATGGACTTCTACGTTGTAGTTAAAGTCCCTTGGGTTATGAAGTACTATTCTATAATTGGACCCCCTGAGTGGTCTAGTTAAACAGATTGATTTAAAAATCTGGATAGGAATATCATGTGATGATATAATTAAAAAGATCCCTTAAGTGGTCTATTTAAGGAGATCGTACGACGGTCTAGTTTAGAAGATCATGTGTTGATCTAGTTAAAAAGATCGTTCGTTGATCTAGTTAAAAAGATCCTTTAGTGGTCTAGTCAAATCACTTCATGTTTATTCGATTGATTTTCCCCTGCGCATTATGAAATGAACTGTGCGGACTGTGCAAGGAAATACGTAATTATGGATGCATACATAATTATGGAATTCAGTGCACAGAAACCACAACAAATTTTGTCATGTGTTAAGACCTATAGTGATGAGAATAACGAAACGGGAACAATGTAAAAAGGGGCATGGTGGATACGTCGCTGGTACTTCCTATATATAAGTGTTCCTTATTACATTGCGAACGTAGCATTATTTAAGTTACTAGAAGTCCTGGACCTTGACCAATGTCATTTTATCTTACACTCTCCGACTCTGATTTCGAGCACACACAAGTTTCCTATGATAGTCTTCATAAGAAACATTCTTCTGTCCGTAGTTCGAAACTCCATGTTTTGTTACTACAAGGACTTCACTTTGACGGTTGACATTTTCGCTAAGAATCCAAACATGGCCCAGAGTTTTACTTAGGGTTCGAGGGATTCATTCGAAAGCGAAACCATCACAGTTGTCTTCACAAGTTTCCTCTAAAATTAAATTTCGGGACGAAATTTCCTAAAGTAGGGGAGACTGTGACACCTGTGTCACTTCAACCATCATACGAATACCAAACCAATGAAATATTGTATTTCATACTTGTAATTTTTATAAATATGTGTATCGTTTGCACATATCAATTCTTGTTCGATTTCGAGCTTTAAATCGCTTCTGGAAGAGTATACGTGATTTGATGCGTAAATATAATCATTTTAATGCAACAAACACTACGGAACATTGAAATAGGCTTAACATACCTTAAAAAACCTTTACATAACTTAGAAATAAGTTTTGGATGGTTTGGTGAGTCGAAATCAAGTTTATTCGCTTAAAAGGACTAATTTCGACAAACTGCGAAAGTATGCCGATTCGTACTGTAACGAACATCCCAGAACTTGATCATAAGTTAAAAATACCCTAAATATCCTTTACATAGCTTAGAAATAGGATTTGAGGGGTTCGGTATGCTAAAATAAACTTATTTGATCAATAGACACTAAAAGCGTCAAAAGTGCATAAGTTTGCATTTTCGCGCATATCTTACGTTCTGAATATACCCGGACATCCAAAAATTTATGTAATCATTAAAATAATTTATTTTAGTGATTTGCATGATAAAATTCCATTCGTCGCGTAATTTGGATCGTTTTTGAGTTCGTTACGATTTCCGTCGTAATTAACCGAACAACGCAACCGTACGACCAAACGAACCGACATCCGAGATTTTTTTGAGCATATTTTAAGTTCCCTATACTTTAACTTTATTTTAGTGCCTTGAAATGGGGTTAACGGGGCTTAAAAGTGCAAAAAAATCAAGTTTTACAAGTGTAGGGACCATTTTTGAAATTTCTGGCAGATACATTGAACTTGGTCCATTTTTGAGATTTTGATGGTTTTAACCCATGGTTTTGCACCCTATGGGCTGGTATTTGATGGTTTTACATGTTCCCATGGTATTCTAAAACCTTGGGCCCAAGTGTAAGGCCATGATTAAAGCACGGTTCTCGATAAACGATATTAACGGTGGACCGAATCCTATATATACCCACCTCATTTTCATTCTTTCCTCACACATGATCTAATTTTCTCTAACTTGAAGCTCAAATGCTTCATACCTGAGAATTTATAGATCATATCCTCCATTTCTTGGACCCGTTGTAAGTATTCTTTCGTTCTTTTATGCGTTTTTAAGCGTAAAAGTCAAACAGTGTTTGACTTTCTGCTTTGACCAGTCTATGGTCAACACGAAGTTCGTTTGAACTTCGTAACGTGAGCGTAATCACGATGGTTATAGTCTCTTGTGACTATACCTACTGATTACCACGTTATTTAGGCGTAGTGACGAGTCATAGTTTCGGTCAAAATGCGTATTCTCGCGTATTTTGCAACCAAACTATTCTTGGGTATCAAGACCCTTTTTCTTGATATCAAACTTGTTT
The DNA here is from genome assembly GCA_030545235.1 of Helianthus tuberosus. NCBI lineage: Eukaryota > Viridiplantae > Streptophyta > Magnoliopsida > Asterales > Asteraceae > Helianthus > Helianthus tuberosus. Next base: position 28,618 of record JARYGA010058432.1, read on the forward strand.
TTAAACTTTTTTAAACATGTTTTAACATGTTTAACTCGTCACTTTTAGATTAGTGCTTATATAGGGTCGTAAGATAAGCGGTCTAAACAACCGCTTAGACTTTCGAACCCGACCCGTTTGGTCGATCATTAGGATCCGACCAAGCACATTAGGTGACCATAGTTGCATAGGGAATAATCTTCTGAGGTTATACCTTATGGTCACTTCGTTTAGTTAGTTGTATGATAGGTAGTTTATATGCCTTAGGAAAATGACCAAAATGCCCTTTTTATGCATAATTGATATTTAAGCATATGTAACCCAAACTTTTGTCATTTAACTGATTATGCAACATAATTAAACATGTTTAGGCATATAATACTTGTCATAGGACTAGTTAGGCGTTCCAAACGTGTTTTACGCGAACGACGCGTTAAAGTAGCGTAAGGTACCTAAACGGCTCGAAATGGGTCGTAAGCACTTAGGTTAGGTTTCGTTTTAGTATGTAGGCTTTGTTAAACCATATCATATGAGTTCCCACACTCATTTGGTTTACAAAACCTCATTCTATCCGATCTTCCGATTTAGGTCCGGTTTATTTACTTAGTTACCTATATTAGGTGTCGTTTGATTCTATGATCCCTCTAGCTGGCTTGGTAGTTGTTCAAGACTTCTAAGCACTCTCAAGTGAGTACATAGTCTCCTCTTTTACTGTTTTCAATGTTTTGGGGTGAAGCATGTGTACCTATTTGTTATGTTCATGATTTCAAAGTATAATTTATTATACGTATTAGTACTTATCTTTTGACAAACTGAATGATTATTTATGGTTTAAACACTAATTTTTCCCAAGATTATAAAAGTAAATTGTTGGATAGTACTTATTTTATGTTCACCAGACCGGTTGGTAGTATGATATAGCGCTATAGGATTTGACACCCCATTCCTGTTGTCATTGAATGTCAGAAACCGATATTTTATCCAAATAGGGATTGCCTTTGTGGTATTTCTATAGTCTCAAAGGTGTATTTTGATGCACTCAGGTCTGAATGAATTCTTAAATCACATTTTTATTGTATATTTAGTTATACTCCCAAAAGTAAGTTTGATATGCTCTCATGTGTGATATTGTACAAAACCAACATATATTTTGTTAATTACTAAAACATAGTTTAATATGTTATTTTATAAAACCAAAACATAGTTTAATATGTTATTTTATAAAACCAAAACATAGCTTAATATGTTATTTATAAAACCAAAACATAGTTTAATATGTTATTTTATAAAACCAAAACATAGCTTAATATGTTATTTATAAAACCAAAACATAGTTTAATATGTTATTTATAAAACCAAAGCATAGTTTAATATGTTATTAATAAAACCAAAGTATACTTTTGATAGACTACTGAAAATTATTATTTTAACGACTAAAGTATATTTAATATACTATTTGTTTAACGATTTTGGAACTGAAATATATTTTAGTATATTACTTATTCGACTTTCTTAAAACCAAAGTATATTTTTATATATATTACAAACTTTTTTATCAAAATGTTGTTTTACAAACAACATATTTTATATAAACTCATTTTACTTAGTTATTTATTTACCTATGTATTATTATGTTATATCATCTGATTTCTTATAAATTTTAGTATGATTTATAAAAGAAAATATTTTTAAGGTTCATGAATATTTTTGATTAAATATATTTTTTTAAAAACTTATAAGTCATGAATCCTATTATAATAAAACCTATGTATCTCACGGACATTTTTATGCTGACGTACCTATTTTTACACATGTTTCAGGTGCTGTTATGTGATGATTGTTGATGCATGCTATACATAGGATGGACTCGTGCCTTAGCGACTTTAAAACTAGAAAGATAATATTTGTATTTATCTTATTTGTAATAAAACAATGAGTTCAATAATTCAATAAAACGAAATTATTTAATCCATGGTTGTGAAACAATGATTCTGTTACGACACTCCCCGACGTTTTCGCCACGATTTGTTATTTTACATGGTCGGGGTGTGACAGGATCTGAGTCAGAAACAAAATTAATCTTAATCCACTACCGGTGCTCCAAATCCGATAGCAACTTCTTCATCACATCTCAAACCTGAATATCTAATAAGTTACCAATAACAGATCTGGTAGTCGGATTTTTGGTGGTTGAGCAGATCTGGGTGTATGAGAAGATGAGGTGCTTGAACAGATCTTCTTCTCTGCAACAAATAACGTTCAGATAAACTCGCAACAGCAGATTAGTTGAACTTTCGTTTCGGATAAACTCGCAACAGATAACATCACAACAGATAGACTCGCTAGAGCTGCGAATTTGCAAACTCGCTTGACTGTGACTTTGTAACGTCGTGTTTTTCAGCTAAGAAAGTAGGTGTGACCAAGATTTTTATAGATGTCAAGGCCCTAAGCTTCCATTGGATTAGGTATAGATTGCCTCGTAAGGATGTTGTTTGGTCGAATTGGGTTGTGAGCCCGGTGTAATGGTCTTGTTTGTTGTCTTGTTTGTTGTCTCGTTTGTGGTTTCTAGCACCTTGCTAGCTTAATGAAAGTATTCGTTCAAAAAAAAAATAGATGATAGAATTTGGTGGAATATTTTCCATTTCTAATTCCATTAAAAACCAACCAAACACAATTTTTTATGGAAAATTTTCCATTTCCAATTTCAAATAAATCAAATGCACCAAAGTTTCACATATTACAAAATAATAACTTGCTATGAGTTTTTGATTTAGACGTCACTTTGAGTTTCTCTTTATATTAGAAAATTCCAATATACCAATAATACCAACAACACATGAGTATGACATTCATTGGGGCAACCTATAATCTCTGAAGAGCATCCCCATCATGGTGAAATCAAAGTTTAGACGAGGCCAATTGAGTATGAATTCCAGGATTCTGTGACCTTCCCTAATGCTGATAAAGATGTATATGATGATAACACCATACCAAGTAAACCATTCGGGTAACAACGTGGAGAACGCTACATATGGAGAAAGTATTCCTGTAAAAGTGAAGATGAACCTGAAAATGGTTTTCACGATTTCATTATCTTCTTGTGAGAACACCCATAGTGCTGCAACAAAATTCATAACCAATGTTATTAAACAAATTCCTAGTCGTATCTTGTTCGCTGGGACCTTGCAATCAATCATCTGAACAATCGCCCCCACTAGTATCGCCATAATCCCTATGAAAATACCAGTGTTGTAAAAATCGCGACTAGGCGACGATTAGTCGGCGATTAATCGCTAGTCGTCCAGTTACCGAGTAATTTTTCTTAAATCGGTTCATTAACCGACTAGGTCCGACTAGGCACGACTAGGTCCGACTAGGCCAGCCAAAAGTCGACGATTCCAGCAGAAAACCTGTATATTCCGGCCAAAACCTCTAAATTCCGGTCAGTTTCCAACCAAATCATTTGAATTCCAATAATTAATCATGTATACTTAAATAAATGAGTTGAGTAAGATTTAAAACCTAGCTACTTAAAATATTTACCTATAAAAATGTATATATTTATACATAAATCTGAAAATTACATATAAAAAACCCGATCCGATTAATCCTGATTAATCCCGAGTAATCCCGAGTAGTCGCTAGTCCCCACTTCACCGACCGACTAGCGACTAGCGAGTTCTCCAACCTTGGAAAATACCGTACATTGTTAACGACCTGAAAGAATCATTGTCGTTAGTTAGTAACCCACGTAAGAAAGATTTCCATATTTAAATGTAGATGCTACAAGGTTGACTGTTTATTAAAGAATATCGAATCTTAAGTGAAAATAATAATCAGATAAAAGGGGCATTAGATGATTGCTGAAGAAATTATGTATTTATTATAACGTAGGATACTATCTTATTTACATATTATGGTATCATTTCAATATGATAAATATACGCTTTGCTCTTGTCTAACAAGTAGTCTGAGGAGAATATATGTGTGATTAATTTAAAAGCTTCAAAAATTAAATGTACAGTTTTGTTTATTTTTTATTTGAGTAAACTGCCAAAATGTTCCCTAAGTTTTCGTCACTTTTGCCACTTTAGTCTAAATCTCAAACCTTTTAAATCAGGGTCCATGTGGTTTCAATTTTGTTGTCATTTTCGTCCAAAATCAAAATATGGTCAGATATAGTTAACATCTAGCTTTTTGCCTTTTTCCTCCCTTTTAATAAAGGGCAAAATGGTTAGACGTTTTTAATTTGTTATATTAAAATGTTAAAAGACCAATTTGCCCTTCATTAAAAGGGAGGAAAAAGACAAAAAAAAACTGGATGTTAACTGAAAAATCTGACCAAATTTTGATTTTGGATGAAAATGGCAACAAAATTGAAACCAAAGGGACCCAGATTTAAAAGGTTTGAGTTTTGGACTAAAGTGGCAAAAGTGACCAAACCTCAAGGACCATTTTGGCAGTTTACTCTTTTTATTTCGAATACTAAGGTGCTGTTTGTTTTTTCAGAGGTAAAACGTTTGCAGTCTGCGGACCACATCTGTAGCAGAAGAGGTGGGCCAAACCTCGGCAGTCTGCAAGAAGAAGAGTGTTCGTTTTTTTACTTCTTCAAACTGCTGAAATAAACTGAAATATAAATAAACTGAATTTTTAAACTTAAAAGAGTTTTTCAACATTCAAACTTAAATAATAGTAATTCTATCAAGATGAACAACAATTATAATCAAACAATTCATCAAGATGAACATCTATATTCCATAACAAACAAACAAAAAAATTAACATAATCATAAGCGAAATCAAAATATAAACACCAATAATTAACTTATGAACTAACATTAACAAAAATAACAATTATGAACTAATATTAAACAAAAATCAAAATTGAAACAACAATTATAATATGAATTTAACATAAACAAAAAAAAAATAATGATTAAACAAGCATTAAAAAATAAAAAGAATAATTTCTTAAATTGTTTAAGGTATCCGGGGCACTCGCGGGGAGGGTGTTCGGTGACCCCATTCACCGCTCGGGAACACCGGCACCATCGGTGCGGGGAGGGGGTGCGGGGAGGGGACTCGGGGAAGTTTCACCGAAGAGGGGAGTGCAGAGATGGTGGGCCCATAGCTTGTAACAACCAATCAAGTATTTGTTTTTTTTTTTTTTTTTTTTTTTGAATATAGGGGAGTGCCGCCATCAAATTGGGGTGCGAGGGGAGTTTAAGAGGGGAGTTGACGTGGCATAACGTGATTGGGTGTGCGTAAGAGAGGGGACTCCCCTCTTAGGTGTGAAGGAGAAGAAGAATCTAGGGTTTGAGAACTTGTGTTTTGAAAATAGGACAGAGGAGATGAGAAGAGCCTTGGAGAGAGGAGTCCACATCTGCCACAAGAAGAGGCCTAGAATACCTTTTTTAATGAAATCAAATCAAGAAAACAAACACACTGCAGACTCAAACGTTTGCGCGTGGTCTGCATGGGGCAGACATAAGAGGCTATGAAGTGCTTTCCATAAAAAAGCAAACACCCCCTAACAAACAATAGTCAAGTGGGACTAGCTCACTAGTAGAGGCTCTTGTCTCTTAGTGAGAAGTCTTGGGTTCAATCTCAAACAAGGGTGATTTATTTGTAAATATTGGAGTTTGGAAAAGTAACATTAGAGCATTCACATCCATTCCACCAAATTTTCACATTAAATTACACTAAAAAACATTACATTTTCTCTCTCCTTTTCAATTAAATAATTTTTTTATACCTTTATCATTATCTTTTCTCTCTCCTCCACTCACAACTACTTTCAAAATATATTAAAAAATTATAGGAGGTGAACAGTGTCCCCCAAAATATACAGATGAACAGTAATATTTTCTCTCTCCTCCACTCACAACCACTTTTTATACTCTTTATATTATAAAAATTCCACACACAAACTTTGATGGAAGATATGTCTTAGCCGTTTAAAAAAAAAAAAAAACTAACAAACAATATCGTACTGCAGCTAAACTACCATGAACTATATACTAATGTAGATGACATTTTTTTAGGCGATCAATAATCCATTTGTTACCTATGACCTAGTGGTATGGTATCTTCACTCTTTCTTAAAGATGTAGAGTTCGAATTAGGGATGGCAAAAATACCTGAACCCGACTAGTATACTCGAAACCCGACACATATAGAACGGGTATACCCGATACCCGACGGGTATTGGCCGGGTATGGGATTAGTTTTAAAAAATTTCGCGGGTATGGGTCGGATATGGGATTAGGTGATACCCAGCCCAATTACCTGAAACCACATGCCCGTTTACCCGATCATATACCCAAATTTTTTAATTTATATTATTATTTTTCATTGATATTTGTCTGCATGTGATTTATTTTAATATGTTCATAATGTGAAAGAAAAAATTCTTTTAGCATATGTTTTTCATAATACTATTTATATGTTATATTGAAGGGGTATGGTCCCAAATCTCGCACCAGACTTGGGCGCGAGTGACCATCTCCCAGCTCAATACCCCTATCGATAAGGATTCATTTGCGTTCGTGCGGGCAACGCACGAACCCAATTTGCTGCCCCAATCGGCCAAGTGATGAGAAGACTTACCTTGTGTATGAAAACGGCTGTTTTCGTCACCACAAGGGATGTGGTAACCGCTGCGGTTACCGCATGTGGCAATGCGGCTCATAACCGCATCACGTATGCCCACAAGTGGCACTGCCACTTTTGACTTCAGCGACAAAGCCAGCAAGTGGCCTATCCAGGCACTGACGACAGTCAGCTGCCCAACACACTTGCAAGAAAGGCTGACTGACAGACTGACAACCGCAACAGGACGTGGCATCACTACAGGAAGCGTCCAACGCCTCCGTGGCCTGCGCTTCTGACACACCTGCAAAAGGCTACGCGTTGTCGGTCTAGCCACTCAATTACCCTCTTCGCTCTTCGGCTATAAATACCCATCCCGGACCAGGTTTGAGCTAACGCTAATCTGTTCTCTCTCACATACTACTCAAACACACACTTTGCTCTCAAGCAAATACTGATTCTCACGCCGGAGAGTGGTAACAAGGAGCACCCCCACCTCATCCTCCTTGTTACGAGTCACTGTGTATTTCCTTGTGCAGGAGGCAGGTTAGAGGACGGCTCGGCCATTGATCTCGGAAAGAAGGGATTAACCCTACTTGACGAGACTAGTGACTTAACCCCCCCGGTTAACCATTGTTTCATCATATATGTTGTGAATAGGGGTGTAAACAAGCCCAGAGGCTCGAGAGCTACTTGTGATCGGCTCGGTTAAAAGCTCAAACGAGTCGAGCCTTAACGAGCCCGAGCTCGAGCCTGAAATAGAGCTCATTTAGTTATCAAGCCCGAGCTCAAGCCTGAAATACAAAGCTCGTTTAGGCTCGGGAGCCCAAACGAGCCTAAACAAAATTTTAGTTTTATATATATATAATATAATAATGAGATGATAACATTGGTGAGCCGAGCTCGAGCCGAGCTTTGGCTCGCTTAATAGCTGTTGAAACGAGCTCGAGCCTAGTTTTTATCTCATTTGAGGTTGTTCTCGAAATAGCTCGAGCCGAGTCGAGCTCGAGCTTTGGGTTTTACTTGTGAGCCGAGCTCGAGCTCAGAGAAGTAGGCTCGAACCGAGCCGAGCTCGAGCTTGAGCTTCATAAAAATATAACGAGCCGAGCTCGAGCCTAGTCGGGCTCGGGCTCGTTTACACCCCTAGTTGTGAAGTATATACATATAAGTGTATAAGTATTATAAAGTTATTATTGATTTATGATATAACTTATATGCACGTAATGTACATTTTTTTTGTTTATAATAGTTGTTGTATGAACAAAATTATATAATAATTATAATAGTAAATAAATGTATTTGGAAATCCCAACTTATGTTAACCAACTAATGGGTATACCTGATACTGCGGGTATACCCGATACCCGATGGGTAATTACCTGACAAATACCCACGGGTATTGGGTCGGGTATGGGATACGATTTTACAACCGGGTATGGGTATGAGATTAACAATACCCGACCCATTGTCATTCCTACTTCGAATCCTACAAGGTGCAAGTCATGGGCGAAGCTTCTTGGTAGCCCGAGGTACCCCGGCCCTACCTGAATTTTCTCTCTAAGTGTTAATTTTATTGAAAATTTTCCGAAGAGCCCAGTTTGATTTTTTGTTCAAGATCCGCCACTAGGTAAAAGTGATTAACATAAGTGTTTAAACATATGTTAGTCTTCGGTCCTCATTTTTGTTCAAGATCCGCCACTAGGTAAAAGTGATTAAGATAAGTATTTAAACATAGGTTAGTCTTTGGTCCTCATTTTCACCACACAAATCCGGTCTGAGCCGGATCCAAACCCCACAAATCGGCCCGTTCTTCTGTTCTCATTTTCACCTTACTCGGTTCCGGTCCTGGGTTAGGTCGCCCTTAAATTGTTAAGCAGAATGTGTATTAATTATTATTAGTCGCAACCCCACTCCACGAACGTAGTGCGAGTGAAGACTCCGTAGCATCCGTTGGAGTGGTGAGCGCATCTGTTGGGGGTGGTGGGTGAGGACGTTGTCGTATCGTGATGGTAAGTGAGGAAGCCGTGGCATCCGATAGGGGTGGTGAGCCAGGATGCCGTCGTTGGAGGTGGTGAGTGATCAAGACGCCGTCGCATCCGTTGGGATGGTGAGCGATCAGGACGGCGTCTTATCCCCGGGAAGGTGAGTGAGGACGCCGTGGTATTCTCATGGTGACGAAGCCGTGGCATCCGTTGGGGTGGTGAGGACGGTTGCATACTGAGGACGGTTGGGGCCACCGCCGTCGTATCCTGATTGTGGGCGGTTGCATACTGAGGACGGTTGGACCCGCATCAGTGAAGCCGCGGTTGCATCCCAAGGACAGTGGGACCCGCATCGGTGAAGCCGCGGTTGCATCCCGGAGATGGTGGGATGACGCCCGCAGGTTGCATCCAGGAGACGGTGGGAGGACGCCCGCATTTTGGTCCATACTTGACGATGTTAAAGGACTTTGGACCTGCTGCACGCACCTGCTGCGAATGTTTAATGGGTTGGGTTAGTATATACTCAGGAAACAAGAAGAATACACAGCAATATCTTGTTGAAGCAATGAAGTAATTTGGTTATATTTCCAGTAAGGTGTTCAAATACACATGGTCGATTGAAGAAATTTGATAGTGTGAAAGTTTAGTAAAATTACAAAAACGCCTTTGGTTACCCGGACACAATTCAATGTCCCTTTCACCCTAACGCCAACCGTTTTATTCTGTTAAATTTTAGTAAAATACAAAAATACCCTTCACGTTTATAAAAAATAATAATAATAAAAAATTAAATATACATTTTGCTACTCAGATCCAGTCTCCACCTCACCTAGATGATTTGCTGCCGGCAAATGGGATTTGCAGTCAATGATTTTCCGGCGAGTTCGCCTTCAATTTTCAGCTTCATCTCAGCTACAGCAGATCCATGATGAAAACAACACCAACCACCATTATCATCATCGTTCCCATCCCAAAAGAACATTAAGAATCTGATTTTGGGCGTTGACCCGCGCCATTTGGGGTCTAACGTTTGGATTTTGGGTCGTGAAAACATAAAAGAAAGAAAATGGTGAGGGGGACGAAAGGAGTTTCGTTGAATCTTAGTGGTGAGTGGCCGGAGATGGGTAGAAACTAGAGAGTGTGGGTGGTGAAAAGTGATTGGGTTTGAATATATAAATATGTTTACAAGGGTAATTTGGTCTCTCACAAATATCCAAACAGAAAAACAAACGTTGGTTACGTCTGGCTATGCTATGATCCGAAAGACTAAGACTAACTCACGCATAATCCATAACCACGCCCTTGATGACGTGGAATACGTCCAAATTATTTTGGTTCTTGTGCCAACTTTCACACATCTTCTATTTTTCAGAGCCAATTTCCATTTTTTCAATTTGTTTTCAACTAAATCAATTGATTTATTTACCAACTTTATTTTGTTACCCATTATTATGCAATTTATTTAATAGATATTAATTGATTTATATGCAATTTATTTAATAGCTATTAATTGATTTACCAACATGATACAAGCAAACTTTAAATCTAGTTCAATTACGATTCTTATGTAAAGGTATATCTATGTTTTCTTAAATATAGTTTACTTTTTATTTTAAATATTACTTATTTACATATATTGATTATAATCATTTAATTATTATACATTTTAATTATTTAGGTAATTAAATTTAAAGAAAGAATGGACAATGATGTAGAAAATGTAAGGATATGTAAGAATGTATGGTTGGAGATGAAAGTAAAGTTTTTAATGATTTGTATGGATTTTTAAGGATATGATGTGGCAGCTGACTACGCAGATAAGGGCGTCTAAGGGCTCTCTTAGCATTAGAGATAGTCTAATAGGTTACGTTATATTTTACTATGTATGCATGCATGTATGATGCTATGTATGCCAGGGACACACGGATTGAAAGATGCATCATGTGCTCAGGAGGACTATGTATTAAAAGATTAAAAAATTGAAAAAAGCAAGTAGTTCTTTTGATTAATTTATAATTTATAATATAATATAAAAGATTAAAAAAACTAATAAATTACATATCATCTAAATCTGAACAAATTTAATGTATCTTACGTTGCATTTCATGATCGAACTAGAAATTCTCTAAAATAAATAAAGTATAGGTAATTTTATATTATCATTTCATATCATATCGCCTTCTATCTTATCGTATATAAGTTTTAAGGGTGGGCGGAGTGGGTTCGGTGACTCAATCGGGGAGGGGACTTTGCCGTGCAATGAAGTGGTGCCGGCCTTCAATCGGTGAGCGGGGAGGTTGTGTCGGTGAGCATACACCGAGTCGGGGAAGAGAAGTGATGGAGGAGAGAGATGGGTTAATGGTGGGCCCTAGCCTTTTTCAACCAATCAAATTTTTTTTAATTGTTTACTACTCTCCATGTGTTTGACCATTCCTAGTGATTGAGTGCAAAATGAGAAGTGGAGTGAGGACTTGACATGGCATGACATTATTAGTTAGAAAAAAAGTTTTTTTTTTTTTTTTTTGAAAGGTGAACTTCATTAAAACCACCACCGAACCAGAAAACCGGGACGGCCGAACAAAACAAAATTACATATTCACAAATTTACACCAATCCCCCCAGTCAAATATGCCTTTCATAGCTCTATACTTGTACCAAAAGAAACTAACTATCATAACTTCGCTAAACACCTCATCCACGCTACTACTAATGCCATTAAATCTGAGTTTATTTCTAGCCTTCCACAAAACCCAACACGTAGTTATAACAATGCCGTGAAGAACCTTCCGTTCCGCCAAGCTCCTATCCCCCACTTTGTGAATGTCGACGAGATCTCTGAAGGAGAAGACGAAGAATTTGGGAATTTTGCACCAAAAACTAATCTTTTCCCAAACCCCCAAAGCTAACGGACAAGGCGTGAAAATGTGAGCAACCGAGTCCAGATTTTCATTGCAGAAGTTGCATCCATCATCGATCACCACCATACCTCTTTTTTCTAGCGCCTCAACCGTAGGGATTCGGTTCATCTCTGCCCTCCAAGCTAAGATGTTGCACTTATTTGGGACCCAACTACACCACTCCATGACAAACCTGCTGCTGAAATCACGCCTAGACACCAAAAGACTTTTAACCGCCGCAACCGAGAACCTTGAAGCTCCACTCCCCGACCAAACCCACCTGTCCGGACGGCTGGATAGACAAACCGAGTCCACCGCTGTCCTCAACGATTGCCATTCAGCCATCTCCTCAGAGGAATCCGGCTCATACCTCCAAAGCCAAAGGCCATCCCCGTCTAGCCGATCCTTGACACTACAAGGTTTTACAACTTCCAAAGCAAAAAGAGCGGGATATTTATCTTTTAACGGGACGTCAAAAAGCCACGGATCTAACCAAAACATGATATCTATACCACTGCCCACCACACTTTTAACAAGACTTCGAAACTGGATGTTCTAGACCAACGGTCTCCTAAGGACCGCCACGATGCTACTCCAAACCCCACCCACCGCTTTTCTAAGGGGAAGAAAATCCCATTCCGAGTAACCGGAATGGATAGCGTTAACGACTTTAACCCATAGACTTTCTTGTTCATTCTTATACCTCCACCCCCATTTAGCTAGTAAGGCCGTGTTAACATCTTTAAGATGATGGAGACCAAGACCTCCCATGTCGACCGGCGAGGCAACCCTATCCCACGCCACCCAATGGATCTTTTTTATTTCCGAGTTCCCTCCCCAGAGGAATTTTCTGATAAGAGCTTCCAAGACCTGAATCACCTTCATAGGAGCACGGTACAAAGAGAAATAGTAACAAGGAAGACTCTCCAGCACAGATCTGATTAAAGTGACTCTACCTCCCACCGAGAGAATCGATGCCTTCCAAAGAGTGAGTCTTTTCTCAAACGCATCGACCACCGGTTGCCAACTCGACGTCCTATTCATGTTAGAGCCCACACAGAGACCTAGGAATTTGAAAGGAAACGAACCCGTACAACATCCAACAACCGTCGCCATCTCGTCAACTTATCCAGGTTGAACCCCAACCCCTATCAAATTCGATTTACCCAAATTAATCCTGAGGCCCGAGCACACATAGAAGCATTTCAGGATTCTAACCACGTTCCGAATATTCTCCTTTGACCACTCACCCAAAATAATTGCATCATCCGCGTAGAAAAGGTGAGTGACAGAAGGGCCATCGTTCGGAAGAGAAACACCTTTTACAATCCCCAAAATACTCGCTTTGTTGAACATACACGATAAGGCCTCCATAACTATGACGAAGAGAAAGGGAGAAATAGGATCCCCTTGGCGCATCCCTTTGTGACAACCAAATTCGAAGGTTGGAGACCCGTTGACCAAAACCGAGGCCCTAGCCGACGAAAGCACCCCTTTTATCCAAGAGCACCACCTCCTAGAAAAACCCATTTGCTCAAGAATGTCCAACACAAAGTTCCAGTTAATATTATCGTACGCCTTCTCAAAGTCCCCCTTGAGAAAGAAAACCTTTTTCTTACATCTACGGCTCCAGTTTAGAATTTCGTTGACAACTAAAGGACCATCAAGGATGTAACGGTCCTTGAGAAAAGCTGATTGAGACCCCGAAATGACCGAATCAAGCACTCTTTTGAGCCTGTTAGCCAAAATTTTTGAAATAACTTTGTTCACGACCCCCACCAAACTGATCGGACGATACTCTTTCAAACTTAACGGGTCAATAACTTTGGGGATCAGGGCAATAAAGGAGGACCCGCATCCCAAATTTATCACCCCGTTGTCGAAGAACTCCTCCAAGATATTAAAGAAATCCACCTCAAAGAGATTCCAGAACCGCTTGATAAAACGGAAGCTAATACCGTCCGGGCCCGGAGCCCGGTCGTCGCCACAATAAAAAAACAGCCCTTTTTATTTCTTCTTTACTGAACCGAGCGTCAAGAGAAACCGCATCCTCCTCCGAGATCCTCTTTATATCCGCACAAACGAGACGAGGCCGATCAACCCATTCTTCCTCAAATTTCTTTTTAAAAAATCTGTAGATCTCTTTCTTTACAAGAGTCGGCTTCGACACCCAAGAGCCATTCACTTCCAGCCCATGTATCGAGTTCGACGCCTTTCTGCAATTAACCATAGCGTGAAAGAAACTAGTGTTCTCGTCCCCTTCCTTTGCCCACTTTATTCTAGACCTTTGTCTCATGTCTCTGCTTTTTCGTTCTTCTTCTTCCTTTAAGACTTTCTTCCCTTCAATAAGGATCCACTCTTCTTCTTCCACCAGATTTCTTTCGGCCAATATATCTTGAATACTTTCAAGGTCCGACAATGCAGCCGATACAACTTCTGAATTTTTTTTAAGCATTTCGTCTCTCCAAATCTTTAAATCAGATCTGAGAATACCCAGCTTTCTCATAAGGCGGACATCCGAAGGACCACTAATACCGGGGTCTTTAATAAGAGCCGAGTTAACCACTTCATTAAAGCCCGGTTTGTCGAACCAAGAGTCAAAGATCCGGAACGGTTTTGGACCAAAATTAGCCAGATCCGTCTTTAAAATAATCGCACAATGATCTGATAAGAAGAACGGGACCGCTTCAACGTCCGCTTCCTGCCAAGCATTAAAAAAACCGGAATTCACTAAGAATCTATCCAGCTTGCTTTGTTTACTACTATCCGCTGCCGAAAAGGTGAACTTAGAGCCTCTCATGTTATACTCAAGAAGGCCCGAATCAAAAATGAAGTTGTTAAAGTTAGACGCACAGGACAACTTAAAGGAGCAATTCCTCCGTTCTTCACGAAACCTAACCGCGTTGAAATCACCTGTGACAACGCACAAACCTTCCCAGCCCGAAATCGCTTGAGCCAACTCATCCCACAGGGCCTTTTTTGCCACAACACTTTGAGGCGCATAAACATTAATAACACAAAGAGCCAAACCACTACCTGTCAAAGTACCCGTGACCTGCAGAAAGTTTCTATTTCTAACAACACTGGAAGACCGAAACACCGACAGATCCCAGATGCACAGAAGCCCCCCAGATAACCCAACCGAATCGACGCTATCAAAGCCAAAGTTTTTATTCCCCCAACACCCAGCAATCACCTCCTTCTTAACCGACACAGATTTAGTTTCTTGAAGAGCCAAAAAACCAATCCTATGTCTAGAAATCAGAGACTTAACCCAACGCTGCTTCTCCAACCCCCCAACTCCACGAATATTAAAAGATAAAAAAATCATAATTCCACTCCATTATTAAAAAAGTTTGTGCGAGTTAGAAAAAAAGTTACGTGTAAATTTTAACAACAGATATCTATATATCTAACTCGGATATCTAACTCAGATTATGATCTTAAACAAGATTTTTCTAAATTCATTTGAAACTGATAACTTAAGGAGCTACACTGTTTCTTATTGGGTGTGGCATTGAGTTTCGTTCGATCTAGGTAAACTCTAGACAACCCAGCCATATTTTGTTGTTAATTAAGCATTCAACTATCTTAATTATCCATAAAATACCAAAACACTAAATTAAAAACAATGGCAGGTAAACTCTAGACAACCCAGCCATATTTTGTTGTTAATTAAGCATTCAACTATCTTAATTATCCATAAAATACCAAAACACTAAATTAAAAACAATGGCAGGTAAACGGGCAATAAGGTGCATCGCAACCCCCTTTTGAATTGCAAAACTGACCTATTAGAGACGAAGCTACTATTGAGGGTCAAAAATTACTATTCACGACCCGTTAGACCCTGTTGAGGAATTCCACGGCCTTCGGGGCTAGAGAACCAAATGTATCAAAAACAAATGGGATAAACACGTGTTGATTCACTAAACAAGTTTTCTTGTGTTTAGCAACTTTGCCTGATTCCGCCTTCAACGCTGCCTGGCCATCAACAAACTCATTATCCCTAAGCCCAACAATAAGGGACACCCATGTAAGGTCCAAACAAGCGTGTTTTTCCCTGCCCACCCAAACACAAGAATATCAGCTGCCCGAAGAGTAGACCTCCAATCAAGCAGATCTATCAGAAAGTTCACCGGAGCCACCTTTTTAGCCGAAATCCATGTCTGCTTTAGGAATTCATTTCCCCAGTGGACATTCTTCAGAAGTGAAAATGAATGGATAATTCATTTTCCTCAACACGGAAGAAGGAGACGATTCGAGTGAGTGACGATTGAAGATTCTTGCGGTTAGAAATTGAAGTCCCTGATCTGCTGTTTTGCTCTCGAAGCCTTGAAGGTACTATATAATCTGATTAGTAATTTTATTGTCATTTTATTGCCACTGTCAAACACATTCAGACGTATTACACTCGTGATATATAAACTTCTGCCAAAAAGGCATATCATATTGTTTTAAATATGTTAGTAAGTTAATTATAATTTATCGGCTCATGTAAATGGTTATAACTTATAAATTAATTTGTTTGTGTGATACAGAACGAATGAACTAATGAGCGGACAAAAGGGATGAATGGTCTGACAATTGAGGGTCTTAAAATTGGTTTGAAGATTAGATTGAAATGGAGCAATGGCTATTCATGTGAAGTCAGCTCAATTATTTGAATATCCTAATTCACATGTTTCTATGGTAATTAAAATGCGTTTAAAACGTGTTATGCATGGTTTTCTAAAAACTAATGCGTGAATTTGTAATATATAATCTTTTTTTATTTTCTATTAATATGTGTTATGCATGGTTTTCTAAGAAACCATCCGTGTTTGCACACGGGTCTTACCGCTAGTATAAATCGTTTTTTTGTTTTATTTATTTAAAATACTTTAAATAAACGGAGTTTTTTTTCCCATATAGGTGTAGCTGAAAAACTTATTTATCAAAATAGGTGATGTAAAAAGTATTTACTAAAATGGGTGTTTCTTTAAAAAAAAAAGTTAGGTTTTCTCACTCTTAATTCTATTGGATAAAAGCACTGCTATTTATAAATATGTTTACTTAATAAGATTTAAAGAAAAATTGTAGTGATGTTAAAAAATGGATCGTAGATTTTATATGAAGTTATTCTCAAAGTTTTTACCTAATTATTTTATTAACATTTTATTCTTTCATAGGTGTTGTTTTAGTTTCCTTCAAAATATTCTATTATAAACTTTTTTTACACGTAACTTTCAACTTTTTTTTTAATTTTTAGTAATTTACAGAATAATAAAAGAAAAAACACATCGTTTTAAGTTGAAACAACACAAATATAATATCCATTTTAAGTGGAAAGCTAATATATTCAATAAACCTTCATATATTTAGTTTAACACACTTTGTTAATGTATTTAGCATAAAATGTTATATAATTATAAAGTTAGAAAATCAATCGCCTTCTTTTAAGAAACATTTGACCAGATAACCTTTCTATTAAGTTAATAAGGATATATATTTTCTGCCAATCGTTTTTATATAAACAAATACATCAAAACCATTAACAAAACAGTTTTTACTACTCTCTTCAATTATTTTTATGTTTATTACAATGTTAATAAAATATTTCTTAAAAATAAATTAGAATGACAAGAAATATAATGAAATTAAAATACGGCGAAATTGTAATCTGGAAAAAAAACTAATAAAATGAATTAGAGTGACAAGAAATAGAATGAAATTCGTAACAATTATAACTGATACTTTAAAAATTTAGATTTGAATTGAAATGAATGAAATAAAAACAATAAACAGTTAAAAAAACATAAAAATAGTTTACGGCTGTACCATTAAATAAGTATATACATTGTATAAGATCTTAAAAGAGAAAGTCGGTGGCTTCTGCCACCGACATTTTCTCCGTTTTTGTCTTATATACATGTCCTAAAAAGGCTGACTTAACTACATACTGCCATCCGTTTCTACCATAGATCTAAAAATTACTCAATCTTCCATTAAATCCACTTCATCAACAATTCAACACCTAATTCAAAACGATGTCGTATCCTCCCTCTATCGTCGGAATTCGAAACATTCATTCGTGATTTCATCACATCACACGCCACAACAATCTTCGCCGCCGTACCTCCGCCGCACGACGACGACACCGTCGAGCCACTCATCTTCACCCTGTACTCCAATCTACAAACAAATCCGGCGAAAGAAGGAGCGTTACCGGCGTCAAAAGCGGCAATAGAGGCGTCACCGACGGTAACGGTAACGGAACAAGAAAACTGTGCGATATGTTTAACGGAGATGTGTTTGACGGAGTACGAAGCAAAAGAGATGCCGTGTAAGCACCGATACCATTCGGATTGTATAACGAAGTGGTTAGGGGTTCATGGATTGTGTCCGGTGTGTAGGTATGAGATGCCGGTGGATGAGGAGGAGGAGAAGGAGAAGGAGAAGGAGAAGAAGCGGAGGGATGATGGTGTCACACCCCAATCGATGGCGGAAACATCGGGGCGAGGCACTGAGCGAAACAGATTGTCCAAGAGAAATCCATAACAACTAAATTACCAGATATTTAATATTATGTCCCATACCATAACTTATCAAAGTAAAATAGTTATTACAGACATAGATATCTCAAGGCAAAACATTGTTCCGACAACTCAGAATTTAAATTGTTTTTGTTTCTAGACTCTCCTACTTGATTCCACATAGCAAGCATCCTAGCATCTCAAACATCTGTCACATACGTTAAAATAGAGGTCAATACACAGAGTGTAAAGGTGAGCATACAAGTTTAATAGTATAATATAGATTGCGAAAGCGTTTACGCATAACCAGCATGTAACTCGTATAATACGAAGCTAGTAGGTTATCGACAATGAAATATGCACAGACATGACTGCAAGTTGTAGAATGCGCAACACATATCACCACTGTGACACGTGAAGAAATAACCTTAACAACCCCTGTCCACGACAGGTGCTGAGTCCAAACTATAGTACTATCGTTGCTAAGGCGTCAGGCAACAATCACTGTGTAAACATAACATACAAGCATTCATCGAATAACACATATAACATGTAGAGCGGTTAGCGTATAAAAGTGTTTACGTTGTGTGATCGATGTGATTTAGAATAAGTAACGTATGTAACACCCAAAAGTGCATAAAGCAAAAAGGGACCGAGTATACCACAATTTGTGTTTACTAAATAAACACTCTCTTGGATTGAAGGGAGTGCTGGAAAGTTAGCTTGATTCCAGAATGAGTACATAAGCGATGAATGGCGCGTAAAACGGTGCAAGTAAAACAAGTGACGAGTGGTCTCCCGGTCGGATGACAATCCGAACGGATGGTCATTCGATCGGATGACAATCCGTTCAGATGGTCATCCGGTCGGATGGCCATTAGGGCGGATTGCCTCTCGTTTGGGATGGATGTGTTTGTGTATGATGACTTTGAAGTTTTCGTTGTGGCATTTTGAAAACAGAGAAGTATCTCTACCTTTCAGGTCGTTCGACCAGATGGCGATCCGTTTGGCGAGACATTTCTCAGAGAACAAGTTCACAGCAGGATTGTCATTCGATCGGATGGTCTATCGATCGGATGGCAATTCGTTTATGAACTGATTAACTTTGAAAGCTTGTAAAAAGTTCAAGTGTTTGAAGACCTTGTCATCCGATCGGATTGTGGTTCGAACGGATGGCAATCCGATCGGACGGCAGTCCGTTTAGGTGACTGGATCGTTTTGAAATTCGTTAAGTTTGAAAAGTTTGCGGTTTGATCGAGACGGTATGACAACGTGTTAGACAACAGGAACCCAACCAAGACCCAAGTTATCCGATCGAACAGGAATCACCCTAGTCTGACCAGTTAACTGTTCTCGACGGTTGTTCATGTTCAACCCGCTAAGTCGGTCATCTTGTTGATAGAAATCAGATCTCAGACTGACACTTCACTAGAGAATGAGTAGAGGGCCTGAACGAGTTCCGATTCTATCGGTTTTGAGTGCATTGAGTGTAAAAGAATGAGAAAAGTTAGGAAAATCTCTTTCAACTCTTTTAATCCCTTGAAAATGTTTAGATTATTGCGAAATCAGTGTTTATGTCACACCCCGACCGCGTAAAACAACGAAACCGCGGCGGAAACGTCAGGGAGTGGAGCGACAGAATTATTGTTTCACAACCATGGATTCAAAAGTTTCGTTTTATTTAGTTATTAAACATTTACATTGTCATAAAGATAAAACAAACAAGTTCACATCTCGACTATCATCGTTATTAAGTCACTAAAGCCTTGTCGAGTCCTAAGTGAGCATGCATCCTATTCGCAATCGACATCATTCAACACCACCTGAAACATATGTAAAATAAAGTCAGCAAAGAAATGCCGGCGAGCAC
>JARYGA010058433.1:0-21320 GCA_030545235.1 Helianthus tuberosus
GTAAAACAAATGAGTGTTGGAACTCATGTGATATCGTTTAACAAGGCCTACATCCTAAATGAAACCTAACCTAAGTGCTTTCGACCCATCGCGACCCATTAAGGTAGCTTATGCTACTTTAACGCGTCGTGCGCGTGAAACGCGTTCGGAACGCCTAACTAGTCCTATGATAAGTAAAATATGCCTCAACATGTTTAATATTGTTGTCTAATCAGTTTAGATACCAAAGGTTATGTTACATATGCTTAAAATGAATTTTGGCTTAAAAGGGCATTTTTGGTAATTTACCTAAGGCATATAAACTACCTATCATAAAACTACTTAAACGAAGCGACCATAAGGTATAACCTTGGAAGGTTATTCCCTATATACTATGGTCACCTTATGTGTTTAGTCAGATCCTAATGATCGACCAAACGGGTCGGGTTCGAAAGTATAAGCGATTGTTTAGATCACTTACCTTTACGACCCTAGACAAGCACAAAACTAAAAGTGACGAGCTAAACATGTTAGAACATGTTTAACAAGGTTTGAAAACAGGTTTGGTATCAAAACAAACGGTTTTGATACCCACAAGTAGTTTGGTTACAAAATACGTAAGAATACGTATTTTGGCCGAAACTACGACTCGTCACTGAGCCTAGATAACATGGTAATCAGTAGGTATAGTCACAAGGGACTATAACCATCGTGATTACGCTCACGTTATGAAGTTCAAACGAACTTCACATTGACCATAAACTGGTCAATGCAGAAAGTCAAACGCAGTTTGACTTTAACGCTAAAACGAATGAAAAGAACGAAAGAACACTTACAAAAGGTCCCCGCAAGCTCTTGATTTTCCAAGTAATCTCAGGTATGAAGTGTTTCAAACACATCAACTTAGAGAAAATTTCAGAAATCAAGTGGGTTTTGCAATGGGGGGTGAGGGGTATTTATAGTTTTCGTACAACCGTTAAGATCGTTTCTTGAAAACCGTGCTTCAATCTCATCCCTACACTTGTTTACAACCCCATGTGCATCAAAATGGCCCCCCTATCGTCAGGAAATGACATGTGCAATTGGGTTTTGAGTGGGAATTGGCTGGAAACAGGCTGGAAACAGCTTCTGATGTTCTGGCACATGCTTACGGACCATATGGTCCTCACCCTTACGGTCCGTAAGGACCCTGCAGACCAGCAAGTTCCAGTTTTGGCAGTTTTGGTCCCTGTGCGCGTATGGTCGTGTTTTGGCACTTCTAACACCCGTCAAGCCCATTTTTAAGCTTCACAAGGATGTTAAAGCATAGGGAACATGAAACATGCTCAAAATTACCTCGGATGTCGGTTCGTTTGGCCGTACGGTTGTGTTGTTCGGTTAATTACGACGGAAGTCGTAACGGACGCAAAAACGGTCCAAATTAAGCGACGAATGGAATTTTCCTATGCCAAACACTAAAATATAATATTTTAATGCTTACATAAATTTTTGGAGATCCGGATATATTCAGAACGTAAGATATGCGCGAAAATGCAAACTTATGCACTTTTTGACGCTTTTAGTCCCTGAATGAGCATAAAGTTTATTTTAGCATACCGAACCCCTCAAAACCTATTTCTAAGCTATGTAAAGGTTATTTAGGGTATGTTTAACTTATGATCAAGTTCCGGAATGTTCGTTACTATACAAATCAGCATAGTTTCGCAGTTTGACACAAATAGTCCCTGCGATCGAACAAAGTTGATTTCGACACACCAAACCATTCAAAACTTATTTCTAAGTTATGTGGAGGTTGTTTAAGGTATGTTAAGCCTATGTAACTATTACGGAGTGTTTGTCGCGTTATACTGACTGCGTTTACGCACCAGTTTGCGTATAACCTTCCAGAACGCGATTTAAAGCTTGCAATCGGAAACGAATCGAATTGAAAAATCACCAAACACAAATACACACATAGAAACACCAAAACACATATAATAACACCAAAGCACATTGTTTTATTAATAAACATCATTGTTTTACATCGTACATCGATTATAGAACACAGTTGTCACAGTCTCCCCTACTTCAGGAAATTTCGTCCCGAAATTTTAATTAGAGGAAGCTTGTGAAAACAAATACGGATATTTCGCCTTCATCTGGTCCTCACGTTCCCAAGTAAACTCTGGGCCACGTTTGGATTCCCAGCGAACTTTGACCAATCGAATTCGTTTGTTCTTCAACTGTTTGAAAGCACGGTCCACGATCTCCACGGGTTTCTAGACAAAGTGCATTGTTTCATCTATTCGAATCTCGTTGAGAGGAATGTGTAGATCAGCGTCAGCTAAACATTTTCGCAGATTAGACACGTGAAAAGTCGGGTGAATATTTCCAAGCTCTGGAGGTAGCTCTAGACGATAGGCAACCTTTCCAATTCTTTCCACAATCTTAAATGGTCCCACATATCGAGGTGCAAGTTTTCCTTTCTTTCCAAATCTCATGACTCCCTTCCAAGGTGAAACCTTGAGTAGGACACGATCTCCGACTTGAAATTCTAAGGGCTTGCATCGCATATCTGCATATCTCTTTTGACGGTTTCGAGCCGTCACAAGATTATCGCGGATTTTCTTGATTTTGTCTGTTGTTTCCAGAATGAGCTCAGGTCCAGTAAGCTGAGCTTCACCGGTCTCGTTCCAACAGACAGGTGAACGACATTTTCGACCGTAGAGAGCTTCGAATGGTGCCATATTAATACTAGCGTGATGACTATTGTTGTAAGAGAACTCGATCAGTGGAAGATGAGAATCCCAATTACCACCAAAGTCGATCACGCATGCTCTAAGCATATCCTCCAAAGTTTGAATCGTTCGCTCAGATTGACCATCTGTTTGGGGATGATAAGCAGTGCTTAGATTCAGTTGGGTTCCTAAAGCAGATTGCATGGCCTTCCAGAAATGAGATGAAAATCGAGCATCACGATCAGAGATGATATCCAAGGCCACACCATGTCATATCACAATCTCATCAACATAAATCTTTGCAAGTTTATCAGCAGATAGATCCTCGCGAATCGGAATGAAATGAGTTGATTTCGTTAATCGATCGATAACAACCCAGATAGCATCATGCCCAATAGACTGGGGTTCGGCACTTTCGTCCATAAAGTGCTTCGAATGGTGCAGCATTGATACTTGTGTGATAACTATTATTATAAGAAAATTCTATTAAAGGTAAGTGATCGTCCCAATTACCTCCGAAATCAATTACACAAGCTCTAAGCATGTCTTCCATTGTCTGAAATGTCCTTTCGCTTTGCCCGTCTGTTTGAGGATGATAAGCTGTGCTTAGATTTAACTTGGTTCCCATGGCTTTTTGGAAACTTGTCCAAAAATGAGAGGTAAAAAGACTATCCCTATCAGAAACAATTGATAAAGGAATTCCATGTAATGAAACTATTTCATTTACATATAATTTAGCTAATTGTTCCATGATGAAAGTTTCTTTCATTGGTAGGAAATGAGCTGACTTGGTTAGCCTATCTACAATCACCCATATTGTATCATTACCTTTCCTTGTTTTGGGTAATTTGGTAACAAAATCTATTGTTATCAATTCCCATTTCCACACTGGCATTTCTAGCTGCTGCAACAAACCTGAGGGTTTCTGGTGTTCAGCTTTAACTTGTGAACAGTTTAAACATTTAGAAACATAAGCAGCTATATCCTTTTTCATTCCTATCCACCAAAAATTCTTTCTTAAATCCTGGTACATTTTATCACTTCCTGGGTGCATCGTATATTTGGACTTATGGGCTTCTTCTAATATAAGATGGCGTAGGTTTCCTAATTTAGGTATCCACATTCTCTTCTTATGGAATCTCTAAATTCCATCTGTTCCTTGTTCTAATTCCTTAATCATACCTTTTAGTTTTTCAATATCATCCTTGATTACTGATTCTTGTGCTTTTCTAATTTGTTTATTTAAATCTACTTGTAGATTTAATTTAAGAGAACGTACCCTTTTTGGCTTTTCATGATACTTTCGACTTAAAGCATCTGCCACTACATTTGCTTTTCCTTCATGATACTGGATATCACAATCATAATCACTAAGCATCTCCATCCAGCGTCTTTGTCTCATATTTAATTCTTTTTGCCCAAAAACATACTTTAAACTCTTATGATCAGTAAATATGGTAAACTTACTACCATAAAGGTAATGTCTCCAAATCTTAAGAGCAAAAATTATAGCTCCTGATTCCAAATCATGGGTTGAATAATTCTCTTCATGATTCTTAAGTTGTCTGGATGCGTAATCTATAACCTTTTGACGTTGCATTAATACACATCCATAACCTAATTTAGAGGCGTCACAATAGACTACAAAGTCTTCAGTTCCTTCTGGTAACGCTAGTATGGGTGTATTAGTTAATCTTTGTTTAAGAATTCTAAATGCTTCTTCTAGTTTTGGTCCCCATTCAAACTTAATGGATTTACATGTTAACTTAGTTAAAGGAATGGCTATTCTAGAAAAATCTCGAATAAATCTTCTATAATAACCGGCCAATCCTAAGAAACTTCTAACCTCGGTTGGTGATTCAGGGGTTTTCCATTTGGTAATCGCCTCAATTTTTGTGGAATCCACATGAATTCCTTCATGATTGATTAAATGTCCAAGAAACTGTACCTGCTCTAACCAAAATTCGCACTTTGAAAACTTAGCATAAAGTTTTTCATTTCTTAATAGACTTAGAAGTGCGTGCAAATGCTTTGCATGATCTTCCTTACTTTTAGAATATATGAGAATATCATCAATAAAAAACAATTATGAATTTATCCAAATATGGCTTACATATTCGGTTCATCATGTCCATAAATGCTGCTGGGGCATTGGTTAAACCAAATGGCATGACAGTAAATTCATAATGACCATACCTTGTTCGGAAGGCGGTTTTAGGAATGTCCTCTTCCTGTACTTTTAATTGATGATATCCTGACCTTAAATCGATTTTAGAGAAAAATCGAGCTCCTTGCAATTGATCGAACAGATCATCGATTCTCGGTAATGGGTATCGATTCTTAATTGTGACTTTGTTCAATTCACGGTAGTCAATGCACATACGCATTGATCCGTCCTTCTTTTTAACGAATAAAATTGGTGCTCCCCATGGCGATGAGCTTGGCTGTATGAATCCTTTCTCCAACAATTCGTCTAATTGTTTCTTTAATTCCTGCATTTCTGCGGGTGCCAAACGATAAGGTGCTTTGGCAATTGGTGCTGTTCCTGGCAGTAGATGGATTTTGAATTCAACTTCTCTGTCTGGTGGTAGTCTTGGTAATTCTTCTGGAAATACATCTGAAAACTGAGATACTACTGGGATGTCCTTTAATTCTTTTCCTTTAGTGTTAGTGATTATGGAAATCAAATACACTATAGATCCTTTTCTTATATAACTTGCAGTTTTCATCACAGAGATGAATTTAGTGGATCTAGAGGGTTTATCACCTTTAATTGTGATCTTTTCACCTTTTGGTGAATTTACTTGGATTGACTTTTGATCACATAAAATACTGGCTTTATTGGCTATTAACCAATCCATTCCTAAAATGACATCAAATCCTGCCAGATTCATTGGAGAAAGGTTTGCAATAAACTTTTGATTTAAAAATTCTATTCTTGTTCCATGCAAGATTTCAGAAATCCTAACCGTTTCTCCATTTGCTGTCTCTACTAGACATTCTTGTGGTAGTTTAGTTAATGACTGATTTAGAAGTTTGCAAAATGAAGTATTAATAAAACTTTGGTTTGCACCAGAGTCAAATAATACTTTAGCAAAAACATCATTAACTAAAAACGTATCGGCTATGACATACGGAATCACTCTGGCTTCATCTGCTGTTAGAACAAATGCTCTAGCATTTTTAGTGTTCTTGTTATTTGTAGCTGGAGCTAATTTTGGACAATTTGGCTTGATATGACCTTGTTCCCCACAGTTGTAGCATATCCTGTTGTTGGCTTTCTTCCTGCAGTCTTCCTCCTTGTGTCCTGATATTTTACAGAAATTGCAATATATGGAGCATCTTCCAGAATGCTTCCTTTTGCAATACTTGCAATAAGGTGCAGATGTGGAACCTACATTTTTCCCACGGTTGGAATTTCCAGATCGGAATTCCTGGGTAAGTCTTTGAGCTAAATTTCTTCTCTGATCTTCTTCTCTAGTACGGATTAATTCATCTGTCAAGGTGTTTGCTAGTTCTACAGCTTCTTCTATAGTTTGAGGTCTAGCTGCCTTGACTACATGTCTAATTTCTCCAATTAATCCCCAGATATAACGGGAGATTAATACTAGTTCAGGTGATGCAAGGGTTGGTACTATTCTAGCATATTCAAAGAATGTAGTAGTATAACCCTTACTATCTACCCCGGTTAAGGTTCAAAAACTTATTTGCTATCTATTCCTTTTCATTGGGAGGGCAGAATTTCCTTTCTACCATATTCTTAAATTCCTCCCATTCCATGTTGTATACCCTATCACTTCCTCTTGACTGGAGGATAGTGTTCCACCATTCTAAGGCTGAGTTTTTAAATAAATTAGAAGCAAACATTATCTTGTCTTCTTCAGCACACTTGCTTATTTTCAGAACAGCCTCAGTCTTTTCTATCCAGCGTAGAGCTGCAATGGGTTCTTCATTGCCCGAGAATTCTATCGGTTTACAAGACCAGAATTCTTTATAAGAATAACCGTAAGACACGGTTCTTCTCCTTTTGGGAATGGGCATTTGAAATACAGGTCCATTGTTTACGCTGTTTTCTGGTTCAATTGGTCGCTTACTGCTATGCTTACTTTTATTATCTGCTTCCTTAACAGTTTGGATAATAAATGGCATTGCATCTATGATTCATTGTGCCACTATGTGTTGGATAGCACTATTATCCACTTGGTTTCCATTGTTATTGTTGTTCGGATTCTCATTAACCAAGTTAATGTTACTCTGGTTATCGTTATTCTGATTTTCTTGACTTCCTTCGTTGGCCATATGAATTTTAAATAGTTACCACGTATTAATATCACAAAATGTCTGGATAGGCGTCGAGCGATAAGCGAAACATTGATGTGTCGTGTCTGGATAGGCGTCGAGCGATAAGCGATAAGCGAATAGCGCAATTTCGATTAGGTTCCACATTAAACCCACATGGCACGTTTCCACGAGAGTTTGCTAACATGGCAAACCACCACGTTCGACCAGGTTAGTTTTGTCCCGTGAAGCGATGTCATGCATACTAATTCCACATAGTCTGCGATGAATACCAAGCGATGAGCGACGATAGACGATACACGATAAGCGAGTAATGCGATTCGATTTAGTCTTCATAACTTTACAATTTAACCAACGTTAAGCCCCCTATGGCATCTGCCCACGAAAGTTTGCTAGTGTGGCTGAATCACTTATACACATAAGAAGTACCAGCAGTGTATTTACCATGTTCCAACCATACTAGATCTGTTTCGTGAATCGATGTCAGGTGTGCTCACGTAACACAGGTAGCGATAAGCGATAAGCGATAAGCGAATAGGCGATTAAGCGAATAACACAAAACAACGCAAGCGATGACGGCGGCGATAAATGAATTACAATAAGCGGTATGCGATAGCGACAACCGACGAGCGATAAGCGACGGTTGTTGTGTTGCAAGCGATGGGGATATGCACGATTTACACGATTTGATTCAATCGATTAACACCACAGAGTTTAACTAGCATTAGACCCCACATGGCCTTTTTTTCCACGAAAGCCTGCTGATATGACTAAAACACCTTGCTTTAACCATATGAGCTTCATCTCGTGAAGCGAGGTCATGTGTGCTAACTTAACACAAATATCACAGATAACGGTAGGCTATAGCGATGGCGATAGCGATAGAGTGACACACAGCAAGCGATATGGCGATTTGCACGATAAGCGGTAGCGATTCATATAATAAGCGGTAGCGATTGCGAGATAGATTTAAGCGATAATGCGATTGCGAGCGTGTTGACTTACGAAAAGCCTTGCGATGACACGCTTTGAGTTGCGATACAGACTTACAACCAGTCTTGCGTTGATGCAATTTCCCTGCGGGGTAGACTCTCCAGAGTCCATCGATGAGGCGATTGCACTGCGTTTGCAGACTTACGATGTCACACCCCGACCACGTGGAACATACAAAACGTGGCGGAAATGTCGGGGAGTGTTGTAACAGAATTAATTGTTTCAAATCCATGGCAATTGAAGTTTCGTTTTATTGATTAAAAGTGTTACAATGTCTTAACAAACAAATAAATACAACATAATTAACTAGTCTTGCATCTTTTATTGTCACTAAAGCCCAAGTCTGCCTATGTGTATCTTGATCATCTTATGCAACAGTTCCTGAAAAACACATGTTAAAATAGGTACGTCAGCATAAAAATGCCTGTGAGATACATAGGTTTTGTGAAAATAAGTTTCATGACTTATGTTTGAGAAAATGTTTAGTCATGAACCTTGTTATTTGCTTTGTTTTGTAAATCATTTGAAAAACAATAAGTTCAGATGATAAGTATAAATAATAGAATAATGCATGGTTAAATGAGTAACCATGTAAAATGAGTTTGTATTTGTTAAGTTGTTTGTAAAACAATGTATTGTGAAAAGTATGTTATTTGTATAAAATGTTATATGTATCAAACTGAAATGATTCAAATAACGCTACGATATGTAATACCATACAAACACTTATATATAGGAAGTACCAGCGGCGTATCCACCATGCTTGTATCATATTACACACGCATCGTTACTTAATCACTTAATCAAACCAAACCATCAAGATGTAAAATGTTTATGTAAATCATGTAATATGTATCCAAAATGTAATCATGTGATGAATAAACAATGTACTAAGTACGCGACAATAGACATACGTAGCATGTGACCTGTACTAAGTATGCAACAATAGACATACGTAGCATGTGACCTGTACTAAGTATGCAACAATAGACATACGTAGCATGCGACCTGTACTAAGTATGCAACAATAGACATACGTAGCATATAATATAATGTAAAACGATGTACTAAGTAATGCACACAGTGGGCACACCTAGCATGAAATGTAATGAAATCATGTACTATAATGTACTAACGAACATAGCATGTATATGATGTGAAAACAGGAAAGCTTGAAAGTAACAAGTAGGCACATGTGTTCCACCCCAAAACAGTTTGGAAAACAGTAAAAGAGGGGTCTATGTACTCACTTGAGATTGCTCAGAAGTCCTTGAGTAACAACCAAACAAAGCTAGAGATCGCGGATATCAAACGGCACCTAATATAGGTAACTATATTAATAACCGGACCTAGATCGGAAGATCGGGTAGCATTAGGGTTTGTAAACCAAACGAGTGTAGAGACTCGTGTCATTTGGTTTAACAAAGCCTACATACTAAATGAAACTTAACCTAAGAGTTTACGACCCATTACGACCCGTTTAGGTAGCTTATGCTACTTTAACGCGTCGTTCGCGTGAAACGCGTTCGGACCGCCTAACTAGCCCTATGACAAGTGTTATATGCCTTAACATGTTACATAATCAGTTATGTGACAAAGGTTTAGGTTACATATGCTTAATTACCAATTATACATGAAAAGGGTATTCTGGTAATTTACCTAAGGCATATAAACTACCTATCATACAACTACTCAAACGATGTGACCATAGGGTATAACCTCGGAAGGTTATTCCCTACCTACTATGGTCACCTAATGTATTTGGTCGGATCCTAATGATCGACCAAACTGGGTCGGGTTCGAAGGTATAGGCGATTTATTAGATCGCCTACCCTACGACCCTAGACAACGTGGTAATCAGTGGGCATAGTCCCAAGGGACTATGACCAACGTGATTACACTCACGTTGCGAAGTTCAAACGAACTTCGCATTGACCATTACTGGTCAACGCTGAAAGTCAAACAAAGTTTGACTTTCTGACTCGAAAAGCAATAAAATAAGGAAAAGAACGAAAGAATACTTACGAAGGGTCCCCGAATGCTAATCCCGATCCAAGAACTCAGGTATGAAACAATGGTTTCAACTTAGAGCTCTCAAATCAGGATTCTAGTGATTTTAGCTATGGAATGGGTTGGGTATTTATAGGAATACCCGAACCGTTAGGATCTTTTCATGTAAAACGTGCCATGATCCAAGGCGTACACTTGTCGGAACCTTATGGTGACTAAAAATGATCCTTATCTTCATGACTAGATAATTGGAAACATGTGGGTAAGAATCAAACAACTGCAACCTGCTGTTTAAATACTCTGCATCTGGTCTGAACTTGGCTAGCGCACCGCTACGTTAAAAGTGTAGCGCACCGCTAGGCCATAGTTTGGCAGATTTACACTTTTGGTCCCTGTATTGCAATCAGCCCATTTTCGACACGTTTAAGGCCCGTTAACCCCATTTCAAAGCTCTAAAATGAAGTTAAAGTATAGGGAACTTAAAACATGTTCAAAAATATCTCGGATGTCGGTTCGTTTGGCCGTACGATCGCGATGTTCGCTTAATTACGACGGAATGCGCATAAGCGCGAAAAACGATCCAAATGACGCGACGAATGGATTTTTCTTATGCCGAACACTAAAATAAAATATTTTAGTGCTTACATAAATTTTTGGAAGTCCGGATGTATTCAGAACGTAAGTTATGCGTAAAAATGCAAACTTGTGCACTTTTTGACACTTTTAGTCCCTGAATGACCCAAAAGTTTATTTTAGCACACCGAACCCATTAAAGCCTATTTCTAAGCTATGTAAAGGATATTTATGGTGTGTTTAACTTATGGTCATGTTCCGGAAGGTCTGTTACAGTTCAAATTGGCATACTTTCGCAGTTTGTCAACTTTAGTCCCTGTAAGCGATTAAACTTGATTTCACCACACCAAACCTTCCAAAACTTATATATAAGTTATGCAAAGGTTATTTAAGGTATGTTAAGCCTATTTCACTATTCCGGAGTGTTCGTTGGATTAAACTGGTTATATCTACACATCAGAGCGCGTATAACCCTCCAGAAAGCGATTTAAAGCTTGAAATCGAACAAGAGTTGATATGTGCAAACGATACACATATTTTTACAAATCCCAAGTATGAAATACAATTTTTCATTGGTTTGGCATTTGTTTGATGGTTGGAGTGACACAGGTGTTACATACGACAAGTCTTGCGACGATGCGATTTAGTTGTTACGCCTTGCGATTGAGTGCAATGTGTTGAAAGTAATCACAATAGTATAATAGGTCTAGTAACGTTCAACTCCACATGGCACTTTCTTCACGAAACTTCGGTAGTATGATAAAGCACACCTTGCTTGACCCCTACTACTTACATCTCGTGAATAGGTGTCACCCTTTGTCGACATGGTCAAGACGCTTATACATAGGAAATACCAGCGGTATATCCACCACGCTCGACCATGCTTTTAACGTTATGGTACTATTAGAATTCACTACGATCTCCGTGCACTGACCAAAATAATCCCGTGTGCACCCGTGATTACTCGTTCCTTGCACGTTTATTGTACCTCATCCTAAGAGTGTAGTGAGGGTTAAACACATTATATCGTGATATAGTTCATAGTATGTGTGTGATTCTAGGCTAAGTGTGAATGCAAACGAGAGTGCGAATCAATGTTGCGCATAGCGACAACATCAATTAGTAGGGATAGTTTCACACATGAAATTACATCGAAAATTTGTTTCATTACAACACTATCCTACGTCTTTCTGATGTCGAAAACTTTTGCTGGAGCTGCGGTTGTTGTACTCAAGTTCTTGCTCCGGTGCGGCAGTTGCGGGTGAAGTGACCGTAACGGTTGCAGTTATTGCAATAGCGACAGTCAGCTCCGACCTGGTGATGGTAGGTACATGAGTAACACTGGGGATGAGCTCCAGTGTAAGCTCGTTTTGGAAACACCGGAACTGCTTGAAGGGGCTTGGGTTGCAGCAGTTCGGCTGTTGATGAGTTCGTGCTTGAAATCTTTCGTTTGCGGCTGGGTTTGTCGGTGTCTTGCGATGAGGTGTCGTTGTTGGATGATTCGTCTGAGGACTCACTTGCAGAATCTTCGGCCGAGTCGTTGGAAGAACCGTCAGCAGCTTCGTCAGAAGAATCGTTGACATATTCGTCAGAAGGATCATCGGCAGACTCGTCAGAAGAATCGTCGACAGGATCGTCTGAAGAATTTATGACGATTACTTGATAAGTTTGCTTGACAGGATTCTTGGAGAAAAACCCTTCCATGAGTCGTTTGCTGTTGATTTCTGCGGCTAAGCGGTATGTTTCTTCGATAGTAGCAGGTCTTGCAGCTTCGACAAAGTCGCCCACACACTCAGGCAAGCCGCGAACATACTTCGCGATGGCTTTTCCTGAGGTGTCGACTTGACTTGGGCAAACAATACCCAGCTGTTTGAACCTTGCAGTGTAGCCAGTTGATGTGTTCAGAATTATACACATCTTCTGTATCAAATTATCCCTATTTCAGAGAAATTGTATGCGTTTATCCGTTGTATTTGGTACTGAATCGATTATTTTGTAAATCTGCAGGAATCGGTGAAATATCTGCAGATTATGAGAGAAAACAGTAAAAGATCGGCAAAGGAAACAATGCATAAGGAAACGTGTCAAAGAAAATAAAAAAATGTGACCTAGAGCAAGCCCTACGCATCGTAGCCAACATATTGCTACGATGCGTAGGCATTATAGAAGAATTTCATCAAAACAAGTCCTACGCATCGTAGTGGATCAAGTGCTACGATGCGCAGGTGTTTGTCGGCAGCCGCCCAATGGAGCAGTTGTGAGGAGTCGTTACGAGGTGGGCTTACGATGCGTAGCCAATATATTGATACGATGCGCAGGGTATGTGTCGGCAGATTATTTTAATGAAAAGTGGGCTTGCGCATCGTAGCCAACATATTGCTACGATGCGCAGGGGTTCTCCAGAAGCAAAATTTTCAAATATAAATAGCCATGCAAGCTAGCTCGTAATGGACACTTCTTGACACAATTCACAACACAAAATCTCAGTTCTAAGTCCGTAATAAGGCGAGTTTTAGCACCCGGAAGTGCCGCTGAAGTCCCTCGGAGCTCTCGAGACGTCTGGAGGCCGTCGGTTCTAATCCTAATCGACCCGGTTCGGTTAATACTCGTAATTTCCATTCCAGTAAGTATTGTTATTATGTTTTCAGTAGTTGTAATGCTTGTTGTAAGTGTGTTAATGTGTAATATGTGTAGCTAAACTTATAAACTACCTGGGTTATGATGAAATAAAGGATTGTAATGCTGTTTGATGTAATTTCAGTTATTTTATGTGATTTACAGAATTTTATCTTTGAAATTAATCTTGATATTGCATGTTGTTATAATGCTGATTTAGTTATTTGTCGATAAATTCACCAAGTTTATAACATGAAGAAATTCCCTTTAAACTTAGAATTTAATTTAATTCGTTTATCTTTCAATTTACGGGTTAAATATTGTGTTGAGAAATTGACCAAGTCTAATAATAATTCAAATCAGAATAATAAAACATGCATCTTTACCTCATGATTAGAAATATGATTAGGGTAAGCCAGGTTATTAGCTAATCATTGGTGGGTAATTTGGGTAATCGATAACTCGAACTCTTTTATTACATCGTGATTAAGGTTTCTTGGGATTTTAATTTTCAAAGATTTGTTCGCTTTGCGTGTTTAAAAGATCGTCTCACAACTTAGTCTCTGAGGTTCCAACGGTTGGATTCACGTAGGATTTGGTATCGATAACTCGAGCCGGTTTGTTCTAGCATTTCACATTTCGTCTTTATCTATTGTTTAAGTAGCGTCTCTAACGGGGGATTAATCAATTGAAAAAGATACTTAACTGTTATTATTATCAAACTAGCATTGCATGAATTTAAGGATTCTAAAACCCAGGTAGTTTGTTTATTATATCTTTAGTTCAATCTATTTATAATACTTTGTCTCAGTAATTGTTATCTGTTGCTTGTTTAATTTTTTTTATTGTGTTTGTGTTTATTTTCTTTAATTCGACGCTTCTTGTCTTATTTTCTCGTGAGTTTTATCAATATTTGTTTTAAGTTTATACAAATTCATTTTAAATTAATATTTTTATAAAACTAAAAAATCACAAATTAAATTTCAAATCAATTTAGTTAAATATTCGATAAAGGTTATTTTCAATATTTTTCGCCATAGTGTCCACGGATTGATATCCGGTCTTGCCAACAAAACTACACCGCGACCGGTGCACTTGCCGATTATGTGTGGTTTAGTTAGCGATTCCATTTTTAAAACTTGTAAGCAATTCAATCAATGATGTAATTATATCACGCTTTCCAACGCTTAAAACATATTTTGGAAATTATAATTACTATCAAATTCGCAAGCTCGCTTAGCACATTAAGTTTTTGGCGCCGTTGCCGGGGACACTAAGAAATTTTGAAAATAACACAAGTTGTTTATTTAGTTGTATAAATGTTTTCTTAGGTTAGTTACTTATTTGTATTTTGATTGCCTTTTGCTTGCAATTTCATTACCTTTAGATTTAGATTTACTTTAGTAATTTTATCGTTGTATGCACCACACTCGTTCACAAGGGTTACCTTTAATCGTTGTTTCGTCTGAGCCCGAGCGAGATTTTCACGAGCGCCTTCGCATTTTCCAAGAAAGTCAGACACACATGGCTGAAAACAATCCACCTGTTAGGAGAGTTGTTGCGGACTACGCCAGACCGAATGCGGGAAATGGCCGATCCAGTATCTCTCGACCCGCTATTGAAGCTCGAAGGTGGCAAATTCCACCTCAAATCATCTCAATGGTTACAAATACAATCCAATTCCATGGATTGCCTTCCGAGGACCCCAATGTCCATCTTTCTCGCTTTTCTGCTATCTGCGATACGTTTCAAGAACAAGATGTTAGCGAGGACGCATGTAAACTGCGCCTTTTTCCATTCTCACTTGCCGATCGAGCTCATGCTTGGTTAGAATCCCTCCCTGCGGGATCAATCACCACTTGGGCTGGTATGAAAGAAAAATTCTTAGGAAAATACTTTCCTCCTTCCAAAACTGCTCGTCTGAGGAGCATGATTCAAGAATTTCGCCAAAAAGAAGGAGAGTCTTTCTACGAGACATGGGAACGATTCAAGGAGCTGTTACTCAAGTGTCCACACCACGGATTCGAGGACTGGGCCTTAGTAGAGAAGTTCTACCACGGAGTGACGCCTGCCACAAGAAACATGCTGAACACTACTGCTGGAGGAAATCTTATGACTGCCAAAACGCCTGAAGAATGTACTGAGATGTTCGAAGACATCGCAATGAGTAGCTATGAATTTCCTGATTCTAGAAACTCAACCTCTATACACAGAGGAGTACATAAAGTGGACGATACCACCATGATGCAATCACAGATCGATGCCTTGAAAAAGAAGCTGAACGATATGGAGCTAAAGAAGGAACAATTGTGCGAAATATGCACAGGGAGGCATGACACGTCCTCGTGTCCTATTGCCCCTACGGAGTCACCAGAGCAGGTGGATTTTATAGCTAACCGAAATCAAAATTTTGGAGGAGGTTACAATGCAAATTGGAGGAACCACCCAAACTTTAGCTGGAGGAACAACAACCCACCAGGGTTTCAGCCACGCCAGAATTTATTTCAAGACACAGGAGCAGGACCAAGTTCGGGAACAAAGAACGCATCCATAGAAGATATGGTAAAGAAAACCCAAGATACACTATCCCAGCAGATGCAGTTACTTACACAGTACGTCACACAACAGGAAACTCGATATCAAGAAACACAGTCGAGGTTCAAAGAGAATGATGCATTCATGAAGAACCAAGCTACTGCACTGCAGAACTTGGAGAGGACAGTAGGTTCACTGGCTGATCAGTTGAACCAGAGACCTCAAGGAGGTCTCCCAAGCAACACTGTCGGAAATCCAAATGCTACTGCAAAAGCCGTGACCACCAGAAGCGGACAAGGAGCTGTAGAGATTGAACGAGAAGCCGATGAAGATCAAGAGGTTGATGAAGAAATAGAGATGGAGACACCATCTGGAAATGTACAATTTAGGCTTCGCCCAGAAAGTACAGTACAGCCCGGTAAATCTCCAAAAGAGAAGAAAGAAGAGCCAATGAGGGTGTACAAACCAACACCACCTTATCCTGGGAGATTGATAAAAGCAAAAGACGCAGAACAGTTTAATCAATTCATAGGAATGCTGAAGAAACTACACATTAACATCCCATTCGTTGAAGCTTTGGCTAAAATGCCAAAGTACGCCAAGTTTCTAAAGGATCTCCTAACGAACAAAAGGAAATTAGAAGATCTTTCAACCATCACTCTGAATGAAGAATGTTCTGCTGTCTTGCAGAATAAATTGCCAGCAAAGATTGCTGATCCAGGGAGTTTTACCATTCCCTGTCTGATAGGAAGTCTTACTGTGAGCAATGCACTTGCCGACTTAGGAGCCAGTATAAATCTTATGCCTTATTCAATATTTGCGAAGCTTGACTTGGGAGAACCATCTCCTACAAGAATGAGTATTCAGCTTGCAGATCGATCGATAAAATACCCAAGGGGCATTATAGAGAATATGCTAGTAAAAGTCGACAAGTTTGTCTTTCCAGTTGACTTTGTTATCCTTGACATGGATGAGGACTCTGAAATTCCGTTAATTTTAGGACGTCCATTCCTAGCTACTGCACGTGCAATCGTTGATGTGTATGATGGCAAGTTGACTCTCCGTGTTGATAAAGATGAAGTTACATTTGACATTCAAAGAACAATGAGGCACACCGAACAACATGACGATACTGCTTACTTTATTGATACTCTCATGACACATGAGGGAAGCTTCCTCAGTGAGGTATGTGAGAGTAAAACTTCTGATATTTCTGAAGATTTAGAAGATACACCATCATCTGATAGTGAACCTTCCTCTGAATCTAAGGAATGTGAAGTGTTTGAAGTTATCAATAAAGATAATCTAAAAGAAAAACCGTCAGTTGAGGTACCGCCAACTTTGGAGCTAAAAGAGCTACCGTCTCACCTAGAATACGCATTCCTAGGTGAAGGATCGCAATTACCCGTCATCATAGCGACAAATCTGACGGAGGAGGAGAAGAAAGAATTGATGAGCGTTCTTAAAAAGCATAAGAATGCTATTGCGTGGAAACTCATGGATATCAAAGGCATAAGCCCGTCTTTTTGCACGCATAAAATTCTTATGGAGGAGGAGTATAAACCGGTGGTTCAACCACAGCGAAGGTTAAACCCGAACATGCAAGAGGTTGTAAAGAAAGAGGTAATTAAGCTACTGGATGCAGGGCTTATTTATCCGATTTCTGATTCAACATGGGTAAGTCCTGTACAGGTAGTTCCTAAGAAAGGAGGAATGACTGTGATCGTTAATGAGAAAAACGAATTGTTACCTACCAGGACTGTCACCGGTTGGAGAGTTTGTATAGACTACCGCAAGCTGAATGATGCCACGAGAAAGGATCACTTTCCTTTGCCATTTATCGATCAAATGTTAGAACGATTATCAGGGCAACAATATTATTGTTTCCTTGATGGCTTTTCTGGTTATTTTCAAATCCCCATTTCACCTGAGGATCAAGAAAAAACCACATTTACTTGTCCCTACGGTACTTTTGCGTATCGACGCATGCCGTTTGGACTATGTAATGCTCCAGCCACGTTTCAACGCTGTATGATGGCCATATTCCACAAAATGATCGAAGACTCCATGGAAGTTTTCATGGATGATTTCTCTGTTTTCGGGAGTTCATTCGACATTTGCTTGCGAAATCTGGATCGAGTGCTGACTCGTTGTGAAGAAACGAACCTTATGCTAAATTGGGAGAAATGCCACTTTATGGTTCGTGAAGGAATAGTTTTGGGACACAAGATCTCACAAGCAGGGCTTGAGGTTGACCAAGCCAAGATTGAAACCATTTCCAAGCTTCCACCGCCTACTTCAGTGAAAGCAATCAGGAGTTTCTTAGGACATGTAGGATTCTATCGTAGATTCATTCGTGATTTCTCAAAAATCGCCCGTCCTATGACTCAACTTCTAGAAAAAGATAGGCCATTTGTGTTTTCTGACGAGTGTCTAAAAGCTTTTAAGTTACTGAAGGAGAGATTAGTTCAAGCACCTATTCTAATTACCCCAGATTGGAGCATTCCATTTGAAATCATGTGTGACGCAAGTGACTTTGCAGTAGGTGCAGTGTTAGGGCAGCGTAAAGAAAAGCATTTCCATCCGATATATTACGCTAGCAAAACCCTAAACGATGCACAAGAAAACTACACAACAACTGAGAAAGAATTACTTGCCGTTGTGTTTGCATGTGATAAGTTCCGTTCTTACCTTGTGCTTTCAAAAACGATTATCTTTACTGATCATGCAGCCATTCGGTACTTATTTGCAAAGAAAGATGCTAAACCGAGGCTGATTCGTTGGATCTTATTACTTCAAGAATTCGATCTTGAAATCAAAGATAAGAAAGGAGCTGAGAACGTTGCTGCTGACCATCTGTCCAGATTGGAGAACCCTGAGTTAGAAAGAACTCGGGAGGAAAGAATAAGGGATGAGTTTCCCCATGAGTCGTTGATGTTCATCGAAACTAAAGGTTTTCCTTGGTTCGCAGACATTGCAAATTACCTATCAACAGGAGATCTTCCAGCTGAAATGTCTTATCAAGAAAAGAAGAAATTCTTTTCTGATATTAAATTCTACATTTGGGAAGATCCTTTCTTGTTCAGGGTAGGTGCGGATCAAATCATCAGACGTTGTGTAACTGCACCAGAAACTATGAATATCCTTAAACACTGTCATGACAGACCGACAGGAGGTCATTACGGAGCAAATTATACTGCCAAACGAGTGTTTGATGCAGGATTTTATTGGCCGACAATTTTTAAGGATGCTCATGAGTATGTTCATAGTTGTAACGCATGTCAAAGAACCGGAAACATTTCATCCAGAAATGAAATGCCTCAAAATCCCATCCAAGTTATTGAAATTTTCGACATTTGGGGCATTGATTTCATGGGACCTTTCCCAATGTCACGAGGAAATAGGTACATCCTAGTAGCCATTGATTATGTATCAAAATGGGTGGAGGCGAAAGCTTTGGCCACCAACAGTGCTAGGGTTGTAGTAAAATTCCTTAGAGAGTTGTTTGCGAGATTTGGAACGCCTAAAGCGATCATTAGTGATCGAGGTACCCACTTTTGTAACTCGTCAATGGAGAAGGTATTGAAAAGATATGGGGTAACCCATAGACTTTCAACTGCTTATCATCCACAGACGAGTGGACAAGTGGAGAATGCAAACAGGGGTATTAAACGCATTTTGGAGAAAACTGTAGGACAAAGTCGCATTGACTGGGCTGATAATCTGGATGATGCACTTTGGGCTTTTCGCACTGCATACAAAACTCCTATAGGGACCACACCCTTTAGGATGATTTATGGAAAAGCATGCCATCTTCCAGTTGAACTGGAACATCGAGCATATTGGGCTTTACGAAAAGTAAATCTTGATATGGATGCAGCAGGCAAGAAACGGTTTCTCCAAATTCATGAGCTAGAGGAACTTCGTGACATCGCATATGAAAAATCGTGGGCTTATAAGGAAAAGACGAAGCAACTGCATGATCGCCACATCAAGAGTTTGAAAGAATTCAAGTGTGGGGAGAAAGTATTGCTTTTCAATTCTCGATTGAAGATGTTTCCAGGAAAACTCAAATCCAGATGGACAGGGCCGTTTCTAGTCACACAGGTTTTTCCATATGGAACGGTTGAGTTGGAGAACGAGGATGGACAGAAGTTCAAGGTTAATGGTCACCGTTTAAAGCACTACATTGGAAGACCAAGCCATGAACTGATGGAGGAGCTGAACCTCCCTTTAGCTAAAACTTAAAAGTAGACAGTGAGTGGTAGACAGTGTAAATATTAGGTTTGATTGTGTGATTGTGTGAAAGTGTGGATTGCTGTAGATAGTTTGTTATTTTAAATCAATTTTACGCTGGGGTTTCTTTGTTTTTTGTGTATGCAGGTTTGGATCGTACCACCCGTACTCAATTTCCATTCGGGTGATTTGAAGCTGCTACAATCTCAAAAACATTTTCCTAAGTGTAAATTAGATTTAAAATGCATCCATTTGATCTTAATCTTCTTTGTTGTTTAGAATTTGCAAAACCAGGTTTACCTACGGAAATTAAGGAGAAAATCTTTCTCCTAAGTGCTGGGGTAAGAAAAGAATACCGTCGTCAAGAACAGGTAACACCATTCTGTGGAACATCTAAAAGTGCGATGAAGCGTAGAGCTAAACGCTATGAAAGATGCATAGAATGTGGGAACTGGTCACACACAGGAAAATGTAAACGAAGTCAAACGGAATCCCAAAGTGAGTACATTCAATTAATGAGGGTGGGTGCAATTAGGCTCGATGCCGAACGCTCCATTAGGGTTGGAAGTTATGTACACTACAGGATTAAGCAAGACATCGTGCACATTCGCGATAAAACTGGACTTGACAAGAAGGCGTTACGAAAATCGCTTGGTTTGTAAATTTTTAGTGGTAAGTATTTTTAATAATATTAATAAGTATTGTAAATATTTTAATAATTATATATATATATATTTATATTATATATAATATATAACTTATTTTTGTATAAATTGTTTAATAAATAAATTATATTTATAGTTATTTTTAATTAAAAAAAAAAAATTAAAAATGAGGGGCATACGCATCGTAGCAAAATAAAGGCTACGATGCGTAGGAAGTCTATCAGATCAAAAAAATATAAAACCCCTACGGGGTGTTGTCTTCTTCCCCAAACCAAACACACCACCACACCTCTACCCTTTCCTCTGCAAATCGCAACCATCACCTCCACTTCCGACCACCACCATCACTCCGCCATTTTCCATCACATCCACCACTTCACCACCGTCTTCGATCGCCACCACTTCCGTTCAACCACCGTCACCGCATTCACCACCACATTCCACAGTCATTACCTTCACCACAACCACCGACAACCTCCGCCATTATCAACCATCATCATCACCATATTCAACACCATTCACTACCGATTAAAACACCATCACCGTCATTATCGCTGACCACCGCGAGCCGTCCACCATTCATTATTTTCTGATTTTTCGAACCCTAACCGACATTCAGGTAATAATTTGTATAAATTTTTAGATAATTTTCGGTTAGGTTAAGTTTAATCAGTTTCAAGTTCGAGTCGGGTCAGTC
>JARYGA010058434.1:0-25276 GCA_030545235.1 Helianthus tuberosus
ATATCACTAAGCATAAAGACCTAGTATCTCATAATACGGGACCCTTCAAACAGGATTTCAGGGGTTACCTATATATCCTGGAGGTGTTCCCTACGTAGACGCAAGTAAAATTTATGTTTATATCCCAAACTGATCTACTTATTTTGTGAAAACCTATCGGCACATCTTTAGCGAGACTGCTTAATTGCATTTTATACATTACAATTCTTTAGCGTACTGTGTCCGTCTAGCTGATGTACTATCATTTCCCCTATTATACACAAACTCATTTTTACTTTTTTAAATGTTTTTGGTTTTTGTAGTTTTTATCATGTTTTTGTATTTTTCTGCAAACTTCTCCCCCTAAAACTAAAACATATTTTTGTGTTTTTGTTTTTATCGAAAAGCAGAAAATAAACTGTACAAACAAATTTGACAACACGACATGGTTCACGTCAAATCGCCGCCCAACTCGGCTTCCCATTCAATTACCCTCCTAGATTGCAGATTTTTCATCCCGTTCAAGTTCAAAAGATAATAAAATCTCTTTTTGTCAAATGGTTTAGTATAGAAATCCGCTTTCTGATCATCGGTGTGCAAGTGTTCAATCCGAATTAACTTTTTCTCATGACAATCACGGATAAAGTGGTGACGGATCTCAATATGTTTCGTTTTTGAATGGTGAACCGGATTTTTAGTGATGTTAATAGCTGCTTCATTGTCCACATAGATCGGAGTATCTAAGAACTGCAAACCGAAGTCGCGCATCTGCTGTTGGATCCAAAGAATCTGCGAGCAACAGCTGGAGGCTGAAACGTATTCAGCCTCGCATGTAGAGAGCGCTACTATGGTTTGTTTCTTACACTGCCAGGTAACGAGTCGAGTTCCAAAGAACTGACACCCAGCAGTGGTGGACTTTGCGTTTTGTTTGCAGCTTCCAAAGTCAGAAT
Organism: Helianthus tuberosus; assembly: GCA_030545235.1. NCBI lineage: Eukaryota > Viridiplantae > Streptophyta > Magnoliopsida > Asterales > Asteraceae > Helianthus > Helianthus tuberosus. The sequence continues at coordinate 930 of JARYGA010058434.1, forward strand.
CAGCAAAACCAGATAAAGTAAAGTCACCCGATCGAGGATACCACAAGCCGATGCTTGGGCAGCCTTTCAAATACCGTAAGATTCGTTTCACTATGGTCAGGTGTGACTGTTTTGGATTTGACTGATATCTGGCGCAGAGACACGTCGGGTACATGATGTCTGGACGGGAAGCCGTGAGATACATCAGAGAGCCAATGATAGATCGGTACAATGTCTCGTGCATCTTCACACCATTCTCGTCTGGACAAATTCCATGATTCTGCGCGAGGGGGGTGGATGCAGGACTGCAATCTGTCTTGTCAAATTTGTCGAGGACGTCCTTCACATACTTCGTTTGGTGAATGAAGATTCCGTCGGACATTTGCTCCACCTGCAGCCCGAGAAAGAACTTCATCTCCCCCATTGAACTCATCTCGAACTTATTTTTCATCCCCTTCTCAAATTCTTTGCACAGGTCGTCGTTGGTGGATCCAAAAATAATATCGTCAACATATATCTGCACGATCAACAAGTGGCCTGCTTCTCCTTAGTGAACAAAGTGCTGTCTACTGTGCCTCTTGTGAACCCGTTGTCCAACAAGTATTTAGAAAGCGTCTCGTACCAGGCTCTCGGGGCCTGGTGAAGTCCATACAACGCTTTGTCCAGTAGATACACCTTGTTTTTGTGCAGTGGATCTGTGAACCCCGGCGGTTGCCCCACATACACTTCTTCTCTGATAGTTCCGTAAAGATAGGCAGATTTGACGTCAAGTTGATATACTTTAAAATCTTTCCATGACGCAAAGTCTAGAAATATCCGAATTGCCTCAAGTCTGGCAACCGGTGCGTAAACTTCATCATAATCTATTCCTTCCTGTTGACTGAAGCCTTGAACCACAAGACGCGCTTTGTTTCTCACCACGACACCTCTGTCATCACGCTTGCACTTAAAAACCCATTTCGTCTTGATTAACTTCTGGTTTTGTGGCAAATCGACAAGTCTCCAGACGCCCAATTTTTTGAACTGTTGCAGCTCCTCCTGCATTGCATTCACCCAGCTATCCTCAGTCAATGCCTCTTTGTAGGTTCTGGGCTCTATCTGCGAAATAAAACATTTTAATGAGACTTCTTTCTGCATATCAGCAATAGATGAATAGAAACATGTAAGAGCTCGATCTATTTGATGTCGGGTTTTGACACCACTTTGCAGGTCGCCAATAATCTGTTCTGAGAGATGATAAGACAACGTCCGTGGCATAGCATTTTCAGGCACATTTACTTCCGATTCCAAACTCGATATGTCAAGATCAACGGTTTGATCCTCAGCTTCCGTTGGATCCTCGTCAAAAGTCGGAGCGGGTTCCACTTCTGAGTCGTCAGATTCGTCAAACGATGGAGCTAGTTCCTCTGGTGGTTCGTGAGCTGTTCCACTCGGTCCTGCTTCATCATCGTGAGTACCCACGGTGGGTTGAGAAATTTCTATCGGTCTAGATACTTGTTCCTGTGACACAGTTTGCTGATACAGGTACATAAGAGCTAGTTCCTCTTCACTCGGCTCGACTGGCAGATGAAACGAGTCCCAGAGCTTATCGTAGTCAAACAGGAATCTTTGTCCGGGAAGTTGTGGTGATGGAGTGTGCTTCTGACAATCCACGTGTTGAACTTGAATCACCTTACCCAGGCATGGTACGAACACCCTCTTGAGTGGGCTAGCGTAACCTACAAAGAAACCCTCATTAGATTTAGCACCAAATTTACCGTTTTCATCAATAAACGTGCAAGGAGACCCAAACGGCTCCAAAAACTCAAGATTCGGCTTATAACGATGCAGCAGCTCAAAGCAAGTCTTTTTGTACTTCTTGACAGTGAGAACTCTATTTAATGTGTAACAAGCTGCTGATACTGCCTCACTCCAGAAAAAGATTGGTAGCTTGGAATCGGCTAACATTGTACGTGTTGTCTCAATTAGGGTCCGATTCTTTCGTTCAGATACACCATTCTGCTGTGGTGTATACGGCGCACTGAATTCATGAAGAATTCCCTTCTTGTTGTAGAACTCGTACATCTTGTTGTTCTTAAATTCTGTTTCGTTGTCGCTCCGAATCCTCCGGATTGGCAGTTTATACACCGTTTCCATCTTCTTGAAAAGCACCATCAAAGACTCAAAATTTTGATCTTTTCGATCCAAGCACACTACCCAAGAAAATCTCGTAAAGTCATCAGTCACCACCAAGCAATATAAGTCTCCACTGATGCTCTTTACGTTGACAGGCCCGAAGAGATCCATGTGCAATCTCTCAAGAGGTAACCTGATTGTATTCATCATCTTCAATGGATGTGACTTCCGAGTCTGCTTTCCTTTCTTACACGCTACACAATCATCATTTAAGTGAAAATTCTTCAGATTAACACCATCAACCAAATCATTGTGTACCAAAAAGTTCATTTTGCGAACATGAATGTGGCCCATCTTTCGATGCCACATAATCGAATCCTTTTCTGCCGCTTTAGTTTTTGACACAAAACACTGTTTCTGATGGGATGTTGGCGTTGCGACTCTCATATCTAGATAATAAAGATCATTCTCCCGCGGAGCACGCAACAGCACCATCTCATCAGGGATTTTAAACCCTGGTTTCAACACAACACATTCAGTTTTAGTAAAGTGTACACTAAACTCTTTATCACAGATTTGTGAAATACTGAGTAAATTGTTTGTTAACTCTACTATGTAGTTCACTTCGTCGAACGAAATTACGCCATTTGACAGCGTTCCTTGACCAACGATTCTTCCACCTTGATTCCCTGCAAATCCAACATAGCTTCCGTTTACGAATTTGACATCATAGATCAAAGCAAGCATCCCAGTCATATGCCTTGAAGCGCCACTATCCATAATCCACTTTGATAGAATCGACTTGGGCAGCCCCTGCAAATATCATAGCCAAATTTATTCAAACAATGAAGTCCATGATTTCTTAACTGCTGAAACACTACATCACACTTCTTATCAGTCTTAGGAAAGTTAAATGTGACATTTGGAATATCAGTTTTTACTTTTGATTTTACTTCATTTGTGATTGGGGGAAATTCTGCAAGAAACTTATCAAGCTCAAATTCATATTCATGATTATCATTAGCACCCACTTTTGATTCATAAAATTCCTTTACCCCTTTGACCTTTCTGTCAACCATTTTTCCAAAAATATTTAGAACATTGGGATTAAAGACTTTTGAATCAAACTTTAACTCATTCTCCATTTTCTTCACCTCAACTGATTGTTTTGGTTTAACCACCCATGATTGAGTTTCAAAAATTTTTGTTTTCGGATAAATCTTTGAAGGCTTTTGAGACTTTGAAGATTCACCAATCTCGAATGTTGATTTCAGCTTATCTTCTGTCTTCAAAGATTCACCCCTCTTCAAGATGCGAATTGGTGAAACCATTGGTTTTTTACCCTTTTGTCAACTGGTGACTTAGGTTGAGATTTTTGAATAACAGGTTTTACGACAGATTTTTTAAAAATTTTCTTGCATTGTTTTGCCATATGTCCAATCTCATTGCAGAGATAGCAAATTCTTTTGTCATACTCGACAAAAGTTGATTTAAACGACTCTTCTTTCAGTTTCTTCGCCGCATTGAAATCGTCAATGGCCTTTTGACTAAAAATGTACTCTTTTTCATCATCCACACTTGGTCCAACAACAAAAACATCATTCATTTTATCTTTTGGCTTGACAACCTTCTTAGCCATCTTTTTCTCAAAACCAATTCCTTTGTTTTTAAAGTTATTACCATTTTTCTTGTTACCATTACCTTCCCACTCCTTTTTCCCCGAATTGTTGAAACGTGTTTTAACAAATGACTTTTTAGGTTTCGAAAAGAATTCTTTGTTGTTTACCACATCAATGTCAATTTCAACCAATTTGTAAACTTTCTCGACATTTTCAATCTTAACATTCTGAAGAGGATACTCGAAATCAGAATAAAACTTGTCCGTTCCAATCATAGTGTAAACCACCATAATCGGATCATCATTCGTACTCTTATCTGATTTCGGTATGAAACAATCTAAAAAGTTACCCTCATCTTCAGAATCAGTAACAGACTTCTCAGAATGAGATTTCATAACTTCAACATCAGAGTTATCACTCTCTTCATCTAACACCTGATCAACAACAGTCTTGATGACCTGTGACTCGTTGTCGCTGTCAGACGCAGAGAATGTAACATCTATGCTCTCTGGCAACTCATCCTCAATTGTCCTCAGTTTGAGATTCAATGCAGCTTCCACCCCATCTGGATACTTTTGAGTATAATGATTCCACATTGGGGGTGGAATGCTTTTAAAAACTGGTGTTGCATTGATCTGCTGTGGAATAATCTGTTCAAGGACATAGGACGATGCAACATAGCTCATCAATTTCTTATCAATTCGCTCATTTTCAATTTTAGTCAATTCCAATTCTTTCTTTAATGATGCGATTGTGTCAATATGAAAATTAACTTCCACTTGTTTATCAAAAAGTGTTGCTTTTGCTAGTTTTGTGGCTTTATCATTTTGGACACTTTCTTGTTTAATCATTTTAACTTATCTGGCTAGTGTATCATATGCTTCTTTGACTTGTCCTAGATCAAATTTTAACATGTCAGCATGTTCTTTCAATTCCTGAAACTTAGTGTCTTTTTCAAGACACTCCATGCACGGTTGTAAACACTTTTGGCATGGTGTTTCATATAATGAATCCACTTTCTCAACAATTTCTGCTTCATGAGCAGTTTTCACTTCCTATTTACCGATATCTTTGGACTCTGACTCAGACACTTTCTTAGTTTTGTTCTCCTCAATTCCCGACTCCTTATCCGACTCCTTTTGAACTGACTCGGTACCGACAGACTCGGGTTTCACAAGTTCTGTGTCTACCTCTCTCAGTTTCGCCATGAGAGTCTTATCTGCAATTTCTTTCAAAGTGTCTTCGGTCATTTCCTTTGTCACATCGATCATTTCTTCAACAAATTCTTTCTTCTCTTCAAACCTTGGACATGATCCGGTCCTTGGTTCTTCAAAGTAACCTGCAAAAGATTCAGAAATGTTAGGAGGCAATACAAATTTCATTAAACTTCCCAAAACCTCCTGCTCAGACTGATAATAATACACTTCAGCAGCTATTTCTTCAAAATTGTCCGCCTTTTCAGCAGAAACCTCTTCAAAAACTACAGAAACGTTTTCAGTAAATTTTTCCGGTTCAGACACCATCTCAGAAATTTCAACAACTTCAGCAATCATTGCCTATCCATCGCTATCGGGGATATATTTATCCCAGCTGAACCCTGCAGCTACCTTCTCATTGTCTTGATTCACAATCAGCGCTTTTTCTGGTTTATTCTCAATTTGTGGCCTTTGAATAGTTTGCTGTTGATTTGGTTGGTGATAAATCGCTTGCCTGTAGTAGTCGTTGGTGAACGGGTTTTGATGATTGTTTACTTCACGGTTGGGACATTCTCGTTTGAAGTGACCGCGTTCTTTACATTTAAGACAAGTAACTTTCGACTTATCGAACCCTAATTTCTGATCGGGGCCTGATAAACTGTTCCGGCCTGTAATTTCCATGAAACGTTGAGCCCTCCTCACCAGACTAGCCATGCCCCATTTAATATCTATCAGCTCAAGCTCCTCCGGATCGATCTGATCGTAATCCTCTTTGGTCATGTCAGGATTACCGATTCTCCCTGCTACTAAGCCCTCATAAGCCTCAAGAACGGAAGCAAGCATTGCTATGTGTTGTTTTGTGGCTGTTTCCGTGATCTCGTTTCCATTCTTTATGTTTACCGCAATGTTGCACTAAACCCCAGAAACATACACCTGATGATTTGATCCTGTTGAGCTTTGAGGTGAAGGCTGTTCCTGAGCTTTGACATTTGGTTCAAAGTTCGCAAATGATGAAAAATTGCCGGATTGAGGAGTGTTTGAAGAAACACTTGAAGTGTTATCAGCAATGAACCCTGTCTATATTTTTGGGCTTTGATTGGTTGAAACTGGAATACTGCCTCTGTAATACAAAGATACATCTTGTTGAACATTTATTGAGTTCATCTTTCTCATTTTTAGCAACTCCAACTCTTGAGCTTCAATCTTTTCTATGAATGCACTAAGATTTAGATTCCCAAAATCTGAATTATTTTTCAACATCATCAAATATGTGCCCCACTCTTCATATGGTAATGCATCACACAACTTATCAATCAATTCATCATTTTTCTTTTCAATTTCTAATCTCTTCATTTCAAGTACTAAATGGCAATATCTATCGAGCAATTGCTTTGTTGTTTCACCCTTCATGCTGGTAAAAATATCAAACTCCTTTAATAAAGCCTTTTTATTCTTGACCATTGACACACTACCTTGAAACTTCAATTTCAATGCTTCCCACATAGAATGAGCATTATCTTCATGTTGTAAGAACACTAAAATGTCTTCTTTGATAGCCTGCTGAAGGATACTAATCATCTTTTTCTCGGCTTTGAAATCAATCTGCTCTGACTCTGTCAAACTTCCAATACCCTTTTCATGACCTCTCCCAACAACCGGTGGAACATACTTCGCTTCTATCTTCATCCAGGACTCAAAGTAATTAGCATGGACCCAGTTTTTAAATCTGCTTGACCATCCCGCATATTCATCTATGTTCATCAACTTGGGAGGCTTTTGCATTGTTCCCAATTCATTCTCCATGTTGACGTTTTGCATAAGACTACCCGAGGTTTGTCCTGCTGCCATACCACTACCCGCAAACAAGTTATAAAAATCTTGATGTTCCATTTTCAGTGTCAAATTTCCAAAAATGTGTAACTTTTTGATTAACAGGTTGTATTTATCGAAAAACATTTAACACACACTGAGTTTCCAACACTCGATCACGTACGAAATGGACTAAACACTCAAACCATGACTTTTACTTAAACACATGTCAAATAAGCGAAAACAGATCTACGTGTATGTATAAGCGAAACCAAGTAATGACCTAATGAGCGAAACCACTAAATGCACATATAAGCGAAACCACTAAATGCACATATAAGCAAAACCACTAAATGCACATATAAGCGAAACCACTAAATGCACATATAAGCGAAACCCAAAAATGTCATCATAAGCGAAACCATACACATGCCAAAAGAGCGAAATCAGGTAGTGACCTACAAGCGAAACCCTATGAGCGAAACACTTGATATACTAGTGCCGTATAAGCGAAACCACACAAATACCAAATGAGAGAAATCACTCAAGTACACAAGAGCGAAACCTATAAGCGAAAACCCTAGTTTCTAATGACGTAAAAGCGAAACCTCTCAAAATGACAAATAAGCGGAACCTATTCACGAGCCATTTTAGGTCACTTTTAAGCCGATTTTAGTTCTGAAAATCTCAAGGGTTTGTTATTAGACAATTTTACACAATATACTCAAATTTCAGTCCATTTTGTCCGTCGGAAAGTCCAAAAACTCAAAATGTGCTTGAAAACGGCTTTGATTCGGGTCAACTAGCTCACAACTGGCTCTGATACCAATTGTAGGACCGTTATTGACAGTCGTGTGAGTCAATCTGAGCTAGATACTACTGATTATGCAGCGGAAATACACAATCAGTATGAATCAAAGTAAAAACGTAGTAGAAATGAGTAGAAACAGATGCGGATCACTTTAATACGGTTTTCTCATTAAACTTTCTGAAAATAGTCTGGCAGCAGTTCGGCTCCACACTTGACATCAATGTACATAATGAGAAAACGACTTGACTATATATAGGGAGTGAGGTTTCGCTTATATGACATGTTCATATAAGAGAAATCATGAAGAAAGTGATTTCGCTTTTATGGCATGACCATATAAGCGAAATATCAACTTTACAAACCCAATTTTTCACTTCAACCCCCTATATATTACATAATCAACACATCTAGACCCTATACATCAATAACTAAGAATAAGACGCAGGCTTTAGACATTCGTGCACCAACACCCCCACTTGTTCAAGAAGACTCATGCGAGAGTTAGTTCAGCCTGAATTTCAGGACGAAATTCTTTTAACGGGGGGAGACTGTGACAACTGGCACCAAACCGGTAATTTCCGTACACTTTAATTATTATTTAATGACTGCAATTATGTGCTTAAATGTCAACATTGTCTGATTACATACTATACAAGTGAATTCATGCACGTTTTATACTACAAGAATTACTTTATGCATAAATGAACAGCGTTGCGTCAGAAATACTAGTAAACACACCGGTAAGACACATTGTGTCAACAAATCTGCAGAAAGCAGTTAGACGATAGAATTGGAGCCTAGGTGTAGGTCCAATGACAAGAATACATTAAAACCCAAGAGTACATACAAGGGTTAACTTATAGACCTTCCGAAAGCTAAAATACGCACTAAAAAGCACCCGAAAGTCACTTTAAGTGCAGAATTTTATTAAATTTAGCTATGAATCAGCATTTAACGCATAAATATTATGCAGAAATCATGATTTATCATTCAGAATATTTCCCTAAGTGTCGGGAATTGAAAGGATTACGAAAAAGATACATAAAAGACACTAAACTGTGCAATTTAGCACTTTAACGAACTGGTACTTAACCGAACAACCGGACATTACCCGGAACACCAAAATATTGCTAGAAGCATTGTTTTTATTTTTCTGAGCTAGTTATAGTTCCCGAGCACACTAACATATTATATATTACATGAAACACTAAAACACTAGACATTACACATAGCACCCCACTAACTAGCCTACTTATCATTTAAAAATTACATTTTACCCCCCCCCCCCATGCATAATTTTCGGCTACAAGGTGATGGCCCCACCTAAATCCTTACAAGATTACACTCAATCTTCCTAAATCTAAATGGATCTTTTCTTGGAATTGAATAGATTGTGTGTGTACTTAGGGGGCATGAAATCCATTGGACAAACCCCCTAAATTGGATATATGAGCACAAGATCACTTCATTTTCTCAAACACCACAAGCATCCTCTTCCCTCCTCCCACCTTCGGCCGAAACCACCCCAACACCACCTCCATCATTCAACATTCATCCATCCATTCCACACTCACTTGAAGGTGCAAGAAGGTGATTAAGAAAGTTGGAAGCTTGCGGAACTTGAAGGACCTTCTTCGTTTGCTTTTATCCAACCATTTTGTCATCTTCAAGTTCTAGTATTCTTCCCTAGCTTGAAGCTAGTGGTAAGGCTCTCTTGATCTTGTTTACTTCATATTTTTAGTGGTTAAAAGATATAACATGTTGATTATCTTAAGAACACTAAAAGACATACACATGAACCTTGAAACATAAGGTGAAATTATGATGATATCTTGATGAAATGATGTTGTTTAGTAGATGTATAATGTTTGCTTGTTGATTACTAGAAATATTGATGTTGATCAATACATGAAGCTTGTTAGATTGTGTTTAAACACATGATCTAGCAAGTTAGAGGATGATTATGTGTTTACACAAGAAGATCATCCTCATGAATAAACATGAACTTGATGAATAAATGATTTCTTGGAAAATAATAAACAAAGTAAGCTAGTAAGCTTGTAAACCTAAGATGTATGAATGGCTTTTCTAAAAGAAAACCAAGTTTAAAATATGATTTTTGGGAGATCTTGGTTTTTACTTAAACCTACACTATTTTTATTAGAAAAACAAGTGTATAAACACTTATGAAACAAGAAAAATACAAAAGGAATATTTTTAGAAAAATAAAACGACAAGTTGTAAATGTCTAAATCTTTCAAGAAAGTGATTTACAAACAAATAACCATGTTTTTAGGGGTAACTAAACCTACTAAATAACATGGTAAGTTACTACAAGTTTTTACAAGAACTTCAAGTTCATGATGTAGTGTGATTTACATGATCTAGGTTTATGGTAAGGCTTGATTGGGTTGTTGATGTTGATGATGATTTAAAAGAAAATAAACACATGTTTTGAAAACATGGGAAACCTCCATTTTTAGGGGAAACTCTGTCAAAATTTCTATAAAATTTTGACACTTAGAAAAATATAAGTTTTGAGAAACTTATTCCCTAAAAATGTATCTAAAAGCATTTACCAAGGTTTCCCAAAATTTTTGTGTTAAGAAATAATGATTTCTTCAAGATTAAAATTGATATTAAGTATGTATATTTTTGAGAAAAATATATATATTTATTTATCACCAAATTTTGTGCTAAGTGTATGTAGTATGTATTATATGTGATAGTGTATTAGGACTTGAAAATACACTAAATACTCCTAAGGAGTGAAGATACAAAAATACACATACAACATACTTAGACAAATACAAGAAAATATATTTATGAAAGTATATTACTTGATAGAATAAATAACTTGGACAACTTATGAACATGAAATGAAGATTTAGACAAAATACATAATTCGGGTGAAAAATACAAGAACACATATAAAAAGAATAGTGACTTGTATTTGTGCGATCCAAGTCTTGTGACTAACGTTAATAAAACACGTTTAGGTCACGACGCTAGATAAGCAAATCCGGTGAAGTTTACGACGCAGGAACGCAAAGCTGTGAGTTCATGCTCCCCCTTTTCTGTTAACTGTTTTCAGTTTTATAACTCCGGGGGTGAAATACATGTTACAAATGTTACAATGTTTATAAATGGTATGATACAAAAACAAGAAGCACTCTTGGTGATAACTAGTACCAAGTATGATGCGTGTTGAGGAATGATACGAGAAATCGTGTCACGAATAGGGTACCATAAGCACCATTAATTGTGTACATACTTAGACCGCAGAACAAAAGGTTAGATCTAACGGGTGACCGGGCAGCCACACTCTTGGTGAAAACTAGTACCGAGTAGTGCTTTTGTGTCTCCGTCGTGAATCGACAACTAGAAAAATACCTATGGTTTGGTGACTTCCTATGTCGTGTCACATGTTAATGGCCTTGCAACCCATTAACAACCCTGATATATACAAGAATACTTTATTTGGTTCATACCACAAGAATACTTTATTTATACAAGAATGCTTTATTTACACAAGAATACTTTATTTGTACGAGGTTCGTACACAAGAATACTTTATTTGGTTCATACCGCAAGAATACTTTATTTACACAAGAATACTTTATTTTTACAAGACACATATCACGTTTTCATACAAAGTATACTAGCATGAAACACAAAAATTGCATGAATTCACACCAACATTATGTTGACGTTTTTCCAAAACTCACATGTATTTCAGGTAACTAAAAGTGGATGTGCGCGCGGTCTTACTCATGCTCCTGGATGTTGTTTATGTTTATCCTTAAATAAAGTTGTAAACTTTCAGACAATATGTTGTTTCGTGATGTAAACACTTAATCTATGTTTTCAGTAACGTAATGTAATGGGTATTTGAAGTCATTTTACGAGCATGTAGTATGTTTACCTTTCGTATGCAATGAGAACCTTTCATGATCACACCTCGTGCTTCCGCCTAAGAAAGGGGTGTGACAGGACCGTAGTTAGGAAATATTTTATCAGAGTAAATACCACACTTTTATAATATTAAACATATTGGGATAAAACCCAAGTTTTTATTACAAACTGATTTATATAGATAATCTCCATTTTATTGCATAAAACATCTTCTTTTATTTAGGTAACTTTTATAGCCACTTTCTCCAAGCCTTTAGTGCTGTCCAGCTGGCTTCTAGTTGGCTTTCACATTTTGTTACTTGAAACGCGTTTAAAAACATTTTATCAGTGGGAAATACTGGTGAGTGAATCCCAGTTTAATCAAGAAGAGTTTTATCAATTAACACAGTATTGAGAGCGATTACAATGTTTATATCTACATAATTACTCATTCAGTACTTGCCACTCGACCGGATCTATGGCTATGGTCATATCACACATTGGCTAACCCGTTGTCCAATTGTGAAGATTATCAAGTAATGTATACAAAACCCCATAATACCGGCAGTAATTGAAGAATTACAAAGACTCAATCACTGCTTAATCACATTGTAAAATATTTAAGGTTTTGTAAAAACAGTTTACAAAAAGGAGATTACTCACATTGCTATCTTAGGTTTTCTTTAAGGGTTTCCTGGTGATTATCTATTATTTACACAAATGCACATGTGTTAGTATAATAACCCATTATTTATATTAATGATACCCTCCCCGAGACGGCATTCCAACGACTACGTCGGGCAGAACCACGACAGCCGTTACGGAACACTGGATCAATCGGGCAGCATATCTAATACGTAACCGGGGTTATGATACTTACAACGAGGTAGAACTTCATTATTTAGGGGGGTATTATATCCGAGAATAGCTTATATTATAAGAAAATTCGAGAGAAAGAAAGTGTGTGAGCGATCGGAGACTGAAGCCGATGCCCTCAATTTATAGGGTTGTAATTGGGTTTTGTCGCGCCCCGCGTAAACTCCGACCAAAGTCTTCGCGGCCCGCGTAGGAGGCTGGGTAGGCCCTAGCCTGGCCTAGTCATCACACTATCCTTCACACGCGTTGTGCCACGTGGCAGCACCGGGTGCAGCCTGACCTCCTTGCTGTCGCGGCCCGCTAGGAGGTAGCCAAAGGCTACGCGCCCCACGAGAGATCATTGATTCTTGTTTTTAATTAATTTTAATGAAAATAAAGGTATCCGGGCCCTGTTTTTACATACGGGGTGTATTTTAGGACATATTGGGGCACTTGAAATATATTAGGGGTGTCGAAATATTTTGGAGGGTTGTTATACCATCCGATCGGATCGCCACCCGATCGGTGACCCACTCAACCCTTGTGCCTTTCCTTTTTGGGAAACCCTATAAATACCCCTCTGTCACATCATTTATGATGTGACAGATCCTTGTTCGACCAGCCGCACTCAAGCTCACATTTCTCTCGATTTCTCGCGATTCTTGTAAGTTTCCAACCTAAATCTTGTATTTCTATGATCTACACGCATTCCTCCATCTTTCCCACCTTTGAATCTTAACTTTTAACCGTGAAATCAGTGGATTTGAGGTGTTCTAGGGTGATGTCACCATGGAGTTCTTATGAACTTCAAGTGTTGGCTTCATTCCACCAAGAATAACTCAGATCTGAAGGATTTCCACATGAATAAACAAAGATCTAGCATAGATCTGAACATAACCAAGGTTAAGAGGATTGAAGGAGGGTTTTCTAACTTTCTTTCAACTCTTTTACACTCAATGCACTCAAAACCGATTGAATCGGAGCTCGTCCTGATCTTCTACTCATTCTTGGGGAAGTATTGGTTCAAGATCTGATTTCTACCAAAGGGACGACTGATTTCGGGTTAAACATGAACAACTGCCATGAACCAGTAAACTGGTCGGACTAGGGTGATTCCTGTTCGGTCAGATGACTTGAGTCATGATGGGGTTTCTGTTGTTTAGCACGTTATCACAATGTCTCGATCAAACCGCAAAACTTTTCAAACTTAACGAATCTCCAAGTTGCAAAGATCAGATCGCGGGACGGGTTGCCGTCCGATCGGATTACCACCCGATCGGACCGCAATCCGATCGAACTGCATTTGAGGATCTCTTACTTAAACAATTTTCAACATGTTCTATGCCTGGTCAATTCCAACGGACTGTCACCCGATCGGTAGACCATCCCTGTGACAACTGTGCTCTGTAATCAATGTACAATATAAAACAATGTTAATTATCAATAAAACAATGTGCTTTGGTGTTATTATATGTGCTATTATGTTTGATGATTTTACAATTTGATTCGATTCCGATTTCAAGCTTTAAATCACTTTCTGGAAGGTTATACGCAAACTGGTGCCTAAACGCAATCAGTTTAATGCGACGTACACTCCGGAACTGTGACGTAAGCCAAACATACCCTAAATATCCTTTACATAACTTAGAAATAAGTTTTGAAGGATTCGGTATGGCAAAAACATGTTTATTTGAACTAAAAGAACTAAGTGCGACAAAACTGCGAAACGAACGTTGGAGATCGCCCGGATAATATTTATATCCCAAAAATATTCTGTTATGATTAAAATTTTATTTTAATCATGTTCGTGTTGAAAAATAAATTTAAAACGCTTAAAACGTTATTTTTCAAGTTTAAGTGCGTACCGCGTGTTACGGCGCAACACAGTGCTTATACTGCAAAACGCAGACAACACAGCCAGTCTCGGCAACTGAAATTTATTTCAGAAATATTTTGGAGAGTTTATTTTTATAGAATAATAAAAATAATTTAGAACGCCATAAACTGGGATTTAAACGCTAGATAAAATACCTGGTACCCAGTTAAACACCTGTTTTATCTAATTTACCATCAAAATTACACATGGACCCCCCTCCCCCACCCATATTTACGGTCACATATCATGGGGACCCCACCAAGATTTTGTTAGATTTCTCAATATCTTAATGGATCTTGTTTTGACACTTGTAATTGCATGCCATCACCTTAGATCTCCAAATCTCTTCCATATCTTCTACATATATCTTCACAATCTACCAAAGATCTCAAAATCCTTCTCTCTCCTCTCTCCCAAACCGTCCACACCTCTCTCTCTCTCCATCTTCAAACCTTCAATCTTGTTCTAGTGAATCAAGCTCCATTTCTAGCAAACTTCAAGTTGGTGTGAAGATCCAATGGTGTTTCCAAGGTGCTTTCAAGTGATTTCAAGCTTCCTATCATCAAAATCTCATTTAACAACTTACTTGAATCTTGAAGGTATAACATTTATGTTTAAATCATACTCTTGATTCTTGGTTGTTCTTGATGATTTGAAGTTTCTCTTGAATCTTGGAATTTTCACAAACTTGAAATCTAAAATGAAATGGGTCTTGATACAAATTAAAAATGGTGATGTTTATGTGTGTGTGTATGACCGTACATACATATACATGTGTGTATGAGTTTTGAGCTTTAATTTTTGATAGGTACATGTTTAGGTTGTTGCTTGATCTTGAATAATAGTTAAAAATGCAAGTGTTTAATAATCTAAGCATGATATGATAAATGTTAAATTACATCAGCAAATAAATATAAATAAGTTTCATTTTGGATGCATTTAGTTCATATGAAATGTTGATGAAATGATAGTGTGCTTTAGGCACTTGTACATGAAGATACATGTTGATTTAAAGCTCAAGAAATGGTAAAAAAGGGTTGTATGACAAAAATGTTTTTGAACAGGTTATAAACACTAAAAATAATATTATTTGATGTATTATAATGGCATGAAACTTTGACATAGGATTGATAGCTTTGCATGTTGTACATATAGCTTAAAAAGTGGTAAATTATGTGAAATTTGCATGATTTATGTGCTTTATGTAAGACCTGCACTATCATGAGTATAACCACTATTTTATTCAGTAAATAACATGGGTTATGTTAAAATTTCAAGTCGTTTCGATTTGGGATGGTTCGGGTAATGTTTGATGCAAAACTATGCGGTAAAACGGTAAAAAATCGGCTTTTCGGAGGATTTTTATAAAACTGTTTTAGATCAGTAACCAAACTGATATTTTTTGTATAAAAATAAGTAATTTAACTTATATTAAGTTTACTTGGTGTTTGGTTGGTCATACGTGACTTCCGACGCCCAAAAATGTTACCGAATCGCCAAAATACATGTCTTTCGACATACACTAGAATGGGTTGTTCATGGGTAAATTTTATGTGTTACAATGTGCTATGTGTTTTACAATATGTGTATGATGATATGTTAGTGTTGACAAGATTATGTGATTTACGAAATAATAAAAAAATAATAACTTTTCGAGAAATCTCAAAGTTATGTGAAAATTCTAAGTATCGGAGAAACTTATGTATTTTGTGGGTTTTTGATTATTAAATCATTCTATTTAATTTAGGACGAATAAACAATTTGAGGGATTGTGTTAACATATAAAAACACACCCAAAGGTGAGTACATAGATCCCTCTTTTACTGTTTTCGATTGTTTTGGGGTGATTCATATGTATCAAAACGATTTCGATGTTTTAACGATGGTTTCAAAACGAGTAAGATGGTTTATACTAAACGAATAACGATTTCGATAATGTGAACGGACTTGTTGGTTGTAGTTACATAACGAATGACATTCATTAATTTTGGCCGAACCGACCAGTATTAGGTTATGGTACCATAGGATCTGACAAGTCCCGTTATCAGACTGCACCCATGGTTATGTGTGGGTTAGGTGGATAACGACTGAACCTGATGATTGTTAACTTACCCTTTGGTGGTTTGTTAATACGAGTTGAACGATGAACGAGTCACGAAGGTTTGAATGTTATTAGCGAGACGACCAAAGGTAGTTTTCACAATTAAAACGAGAACGATTGGAACGAGAACGATATTAAATGATTGTACGATTTTTGAACGATTATGAACGATGATCTATAACGAGAACGAGTTAAACGATGTCACACAACGATGTTTACGAAACTATATAAACCATACGAGTTTTATTACGAGAACGATTTACGATTTGGTTACTTCAACAAATGTTTTGAGTTAAGATTCATGGCATCGAGGTTTATAAATTATAACCAATCTGTTTTGACTTGGTTATTCATTTTACAATACAAACATTTTACAAAACAAGGTTTTAAATATCGATTAACGAAGTTGTACGAGATATTTCAACGAGCCATGAATCTGACACTCACACAAAAACTATGTGCTCGCCAGCATTTCTTTGCTGACTTTGTTTTTACATATGTTTCAGGTGATGTTGCTTAATGTTGATTGCGAATAGGATGCATGCTCACTTAGGACTGGGCGAGGCCTTAGTGATTTAATAACGATGATAGACTATGTTTGACTTGCTTGTTTAACTTTAAGACAATGTTTAATATTTAATAAAACGAAACTCTTTGTATCCCTGGTTTGAAACAATAATTCTGTTACAACACTCCCTGACGTTTCCGCCATGATTTGTTGTTTTACGTGGTCGGGGTATGACAGAAGAGTTGGTATCAGAGCCAATGGTTATAGGGAATTAGGTTATTAGTAATGTTTTGACCTAGACTATAACTTTCTAGGACCCAAACGCAAGTTGAATTGCGTTTAGATTTACAAAAAAAAACAAAAAAAACAAAATTCGAATCTGCTTCGAAAATTAATCATCCATTCAAGGATGATTGATTACTAAGTTTTGAACCCTCTGTTGTAAGGTTTTGAACCCTTCCAGTTTGACTCATTTTTGGCTTAGTGCCTTCTGAGTTTTCAAAATCTCGTCAAAGTTTGGGTCTAAATAACGTGAACACGTGCAAACTGGAAGAGTGAATGCCTGTTCCCTGAGTTTTCTGTCTAAGGCTAGAGTGTTCGTACAAATCCACATAATCGGACCAGTCACTCTTACCTGGGAACTCTTGGGGTGAGTGTTCACTTATAGGCAAGCATGTCTTCGCGATACATTATTTGATTCATTACTTTGATTAGTCACTGGGTGCCGTTTGTTTGTTCGAGGTAACAAACAAATGATCGCCTTCCTTATGTTTCGTCGATATTTTCAAATACCTCTTTTGTTTTTCCTAATTTTCGACCTCACTCGTTTCTCATATTTCCTTGTTAGACAATGCCTCCTCGACGTGATGCACAATCTTTTACTGCTGAAGAATTCGCAGCCCTTGTCTCTCAGCAAATGGCTGCTGTACTTCCAGGCATTGTGACCCAAATCCACGAGCTATACAACAACAATAATAATAACAATGCACAATGTAATTTCAAGAATTTCAATTCTGCTAAGCCGCTAAAGTTTTCTAGGTCGCAAGGAGCAACTGCGCTCCTTCAATGGTTCGAAAGTATCGACAGCACATTCAGACATGTGCAATGTCCGAATGGGCGTAAGGTTGAATTTGCATCAAGTGTGTTTGAGAAGCGTGCTCTTACATGGTGGAACGGAGTGATGCGCGATAGGGGTGCCGAAGTGGCATTGGCACAAACATGGGAAGAGCTTCGAGCTCTCATGATGAGAGAGTTCTGTCCCCGTCAAGAAATTCGAGATTTGGAACGAGAGTTTGACGACCTAAAACAAGATGGGGGTGAACACCGTGCGTATACGGATCGATTTGAGGAACTCAGCCTTTTGTGTCCTACTATGGTTACCCCGTTGGAGAAAGCGATAGAGAGGTATATCGATGGTTTACCCGATTCCATACAGGATATTGTGACTGGCGTTAATCCTACTACTGTTCGCCAAGCGATCGAGTTATCTTCTACCCTGACTGAGTCGCAAGTCAGGAAGGGTAAACTTACCTGCAAGGGTGATAAGAGGAAGTCGACCGAATCTGTCAAGGAAAAGGGTAAGGGTAAGAAAGGTGAGTCATCGAAGAAGTCGAGAAAGCGAAAGGGTGCTCAGAACTTTACAGTTACTGCTCAGAACCCTCAGAACCCACCAGCTCAACCGCCTGTGAAGAAAGCGTATGTTGGTACCGCACCTCATTGTGCTCGCTGCAACGGTCATCATGTTGCACAACAAGCTTGTAGGCAATGCACAACGTGTGGTAAGCTTGGGCATCTGGCCAACATCTGTCGTTTGGGTCAGAATCAGATTGTTCAGAATCAAGCTCCAGTTCAGGGGAATGCTGCTAGATTCCCACCAGGTTCATGTTTCAATTGTGGAGAGTTTGGTCACTTCTGCAACAACTGTCTGAGGCTGGTAAATGCAAACGCGAATGCTAATGCGAACGCGAATGCGAATGTCAACGCAAATGTGAATCCCGCTCGTGGGCGAGCGTACAATCTGAATGATAACGAAACGAGGGCTGACAACGAGGTGGTTAATGGTACGTTTCTTGTCAACAATCGACCTGCATCTATTCTTTTTTATTCTGGTGCCGATAGAAGTTTTGTTTCATTATCTTTTGAACCTTTGCTTGCGATACCTAGAACTAAACTGAGGAAACCCTTATCTTTCGAAGTTGCTACTGGTAAACCTCTTGTTCTCGATTCTGTTATTCGTGATTGTCAGTTAAACCTTGATAACCATCTTTTTCCCATTGACCTCACACCGATGCCACTTGGGAGTTTCGATATTATCATGGGGATGGATTGGTTAACCAAACATCATGCTGAGGTGGTTTGTTTCGATAAGATTGTTCGTATTCCTTTGTCTTCTGGTGAGGTTTTAGAAGTTCGTGGCGAGAAACCATCTGGCGGTTTGAATCTTATGTCATGTACAAAGGCCCAAAGTTACTTACGAAAAGGATATGTTGCTTTTCTAGCACATGTCACCGAGGAGAAAGGCAAGAGCAAGAGTATTCAGGATATTCCGATTGTTCGGGATTATCCAGAGGTGTTCCCTGATGAACTGCCTGGTTTGCCTCTAGTTCGTCAAGTCGAGTTTCATATTGACCTTGTACCCAATGCCAACCCGATTGCGAAAGCACCTTATCGTCTTGCACCGTCGGGGATGCAAGAGTTATCGAAACAGCTTTAAGAGTTGTCTGATAAAGGATTCATCCGTCCGAGCTTTTCGCCTTGGGGAGCTCATGTCCTCTTTGTGAAAAAGAAAGATGGATCTTTTCGAATGTGTATCGATTATCGTGAGCTTAATAAGCTTACCATCAAGAATCGATATCCCCTACCTAGAATTGATGATCTCTTCGACCAGCTGCAAGGTGCTTCATGCTTCTCCAAGATCGATCTACGATCTGGGTATCATCAACTTCGTGTACTCGAATAAGATATCCCCAAAACTACATTCCGTACGAGATATGGGCACTACGAGTTCACTGTCATGCCTTTTGGTTTGACAAATGCCCCAGCTATCTTCATGGACTTAATGAACAGGGTTTGTAAACCTTATTTAGATAAGTTCATCATTGTGTTCATCGACGATATTCACATTTATTCAAAGTCTCGAGCCGATCACAAACAACACCTTCGTTTGACTCTGGAACTCCTGGAGAAGGAACAACTTTTTGCTAAATTCTCCAAGTGTGAATTTTGGCTTAGAGAAGTTCAGTTTTTGGGCCATATTGTCAATAAGCAGGGTATCCATGTGGATCCTTGCAAAATAGCAGCTATTAAGGATTGGAATACACCGACGACACCTACAGAGATTCGATCATTTCTTGGTCTTGCTGGTTATTATCGTCGATTCATTTCTAATTTCTCAAAGATCGTGGTTCCACTCATTGCTTTGACTCAGAAAAATAAGCCTTTTGAGTGGGGACCTAAGCAAGAAGAAGCGTTCCAAACGCTGAAACAGAAGCTCTGTGATGCTCCTGTTTTATCTCTACCTGAGGGAAACAATGATTTTGTTGTCTATTATGACGCGTCGAATCTAGGACTTGGTTGCATTCTTATGCAATGAGGTAAAGTCATAGCTTATGCATCTAGACAGCTGAAAATTCACGAGAAGAACTATACGACTCATGATCTTGAATTAGGAGCTGTGGTTTTCGCACTTAAAATCTGGAGACACTACCTCTATGGAACGAAGTGTGTGGTTTTCACAGACCACAAAAGTCTCCAGCATATTCTCAATCAGAAGGAGCTGAACATGAGGCAACGACGTTGGGTTGAACTCTTAAACGATTATGATTGCGAGATCCGCTACCATACTGGTAAATGTCGTAGCCGATGCGCTTAGTCGAAAGGAACGAGTCAAGCTTCATTCTGTTTGAACTCTATCTGATATTCAATCTCGTGTCCTTCAAGCTCAACGATCTTGTGTGATCAAAGACTTATTGAAATATGAGCTACCGCTTCAACTCGAACTTAAACTCGAAACGAAGAACGATGGGTTGCTATATTTCAAGGATCGTTTGTGGATTCCGAAACAAGACGATCTTCGCACCTTGGTAATGGACGAATCTCACAAGTCTCGATATTCTATCCATCCTGGTGCTGATAAAATGTACAAGGATCTTCGTACTCAGTTCTGGTGGCCTGGTATGAAGAAGGATGTTGCCTTGTATGTATCAAAATGCCTAACTTGTCTCAAGGTCGAGGCTGAACATCAACGACCTTCTGGTTTGCTTGTACAACCAGAGATACTGGTTTGGAAATGGGAGAACATTGCAATGGATCTCATCACTAAGTTACCACGTACGTCTAAAGGTCACGATGCTATTTGGGTTATTATCGATCGATTAACGAAATCAGCTCATTTTATACCAATTCGCGAGGATCTATCTGTTGATAAACTTGCAAAGATTTATGTTGATGAGATTGTATCACGACATGGTGTTCCCTTGGATATCATTTCCGATCGTGATGCTCGGTTTTCATCTCATTTTTGGAAGACCATGCAATCTGCTTTGGGAACCCAACTAAATCTAAGCACTGCTTATCATCCCCAAACAGATGGACAATCTGAGAGGACGATTCAAACTTTGGAGGATATGCTTAGAGCATGCGTGATAGACTTTGGTGGTAATTGGGATTCTCATCTTCCATTGATCGAGTTCTCTTACAACAACAGTTATCATGCTAGTATTAATATGGCACCATTCGAAGCTCTCTACGGTCTAAAATGTCGTTCACCTGTATGTTGGAATGAGATCGGTGAAGCTCAGCTTACTGGACCTGAGCTCATTCTGGAAACAATAGACAAAATCAAGAAAATCCGTGATAATCTTGTGACCGCTAGAAGCCGTCAAAAGAGTTATGCGGATACCCGACGCAAGCCCTTAGAATTTCAAATCGGAGACCGTGTCCTACTCAAGGTGTCACCTTAGAAGGGAGTGGTGAGATTTGGAAAAAAAAGGAAAACTTGCACCACGATATGTTGGACCATTTAAGATTGTTGAAAGAATTGGAAAGGTTGCCTATCGACTAGAGCTACCTCCAGAGCTTGGAAATATTCATCCGACTTTTCACGTGTCCAATTTGCGAAAGTGTTTAGCTGATGCTGATCTTCACATTCCTCTCGACGAGATTCAAATCGATGAAACAATGCACTTTGTCGAGAAACCTGTGGAGATAGTGGACCATACATTCAAACAGTTAAAGAACAAACGGATTCGTTTGGTCAAAGTTCGCTGGGAATCCAAACATGGCCTCGAGTTTACTTGGGAACATGAGGACCAAATGAAGGCGAAATATCCACAATTGTTCTCACAAGTTTCCTCTAGTTAAAATTTCGGGACGAAATTTCCTAAAGTAGGGGAGACTGTGACAACTGTGCTCTGTAATCAATGTACAATATAAAACAATGTTAATTATCAATAAAACAATGTGCTTTGGTGTTATTATATGTGCTATTATGTTTGATGATTTTACAATTTGATTTGATTCCGATTTCAAGCTTTAAATCACTTTCTGGAAGGTTATACGCAAACTGGTGCCTAAACGCAATCAGTTTAATGCGACGTACACTCCGGAACTATGACGTAAGCCAAACATACCCTAAATATCCTTTACATAACTTAGAAATAAGTTTCGAAGGATTCGGTATGGCAAAAACACGTTTATTTGAACTAAAAGAACTAAGTGCGACAAAACTGCGAAACGAACGTTGGAGACCGCCCGGATAATATTTATATCCCAAAAATATTCTGTTATGATTAAAATTTTATTTTAATCAGGTTCGTGTTGAAAAATAAATTTAAAACGCTTAAAAACGTTATTTTTCAAGTTTAAGCGCGTACCGCGTGTTACGGCGCAACACAGTGCTTATACTGCAAAACGCAGACAACACAGCCAGTCTCGGCAACTAAAATTTATTTCAGTAATATTTTGGCGAGTTTATTTTTATAGAATAATAAAAATAATTTAGAACGTCATAAACCGGGATTTAAACGCTAGATAAAATACTCGGTACCCAGTTAAACACCTGTTTTATCTAATTTACCATCAAAATTACACATGGACCCCCCTCCCCCCACCGATATTTACGGTCACATATCATGGGGACCCACCAAGATTCTGTTAGATTTCTCAATATCCTAATGGATCTTGTTTTGACACTTGTAATTGCATGCCATCACCTTAGATCTCCAAATCTCTTCCATATCTTCTACATATATCTTCACAATCTACCAAAGATCTCAAACTCCTTCTCTCTCCTCTCTCCCAAACCGTCCACACCTCTCTCTCTCTCCATCTTCAAACCTTCAATCTTGTTCTAGTGAATCAAGCTCCATTTCTAGCAAACTTCAAGTTGGTGTGAAGATCCAAGGGTGTTTCCAAGTTGCTTTCAAGTGATTTCAAGCTTCCTATCATCAAAATCTCATTTAACAACTTACTTGAATCTTGAAGGTATAACATTTATGTTTAAATCATACTCTTGATTCTTGGTTGTTCTTGATGATTTGAAGTTTCTCTTGAATCTTGGAATTTTCACAAACTTGAAATCTAAAATGAAATGGGTCTTGATACAAATTAAAAATGGTGATGTTTATGTGTGTGTGTATGACCGTACATACATATACATGTGTGTATGAGTTTTGAGCTTTATTTTTTATAGGTACATGTTTAGGTTGTTGCTTGATCTTGAATAATAGTTAAAAATGCAAGTGTTTAATAATCTATGCATGATATGATAAATGTTAAATTACATCAGCAAATAAATATAAATAAGTTGCATTTTGGATGCATTTAGTTCATATGAAATGTTGATGAAATGATAGTGTGCTTTAGGCACTTGTACATGAAGATACATGTTGATTTAAATCTCAAGAAATGATAAAAAAGGGTTGTATGACAAAAATGTTTTTGAACAGGTTATAAACACTAAAAATAATATTATTTGATGTATTATAATGGCATGAAACTTTGACATAGAATTGATAGCTTTGCATGTTGTACATATAGCTTAAAAAGTGGTAAATTATGTGAAATTTGCATGATTTATGTGCTTTATGTAAGACCTGCACTATCATGAGTATAACCACTATTTTATTCAGTAAATAACATGGGTTATGTTAAAATTTCAAGTCATTTCGATTTGGGATGGTTCGGGTAATGTTTGATGCAAAACTATGCGGTAAAACGGTCAAAAATCGGCTTTTCGGAGGATTTTTATAAAACTGTTTTAGATCAGTAACCAAACTGATATTTTTGCTATAAAAATAAGTAATTTAACTTATATTAAGTTTACTTGGTGTTTGGTTGGTCATACGTGACTTCCGACGCCCAAAAATGTTACCGAATCGCCAAAATACGTGTCTTTCGACATACACTAGAATGGGTTGTTCATGGGTAAATTTTATGTGTTACAATGTGCTATGTGTTTTAAAATATGTGTATGATGATGTGTTAGTGTTGACAATATTATGTGATTTACGAAATAATCAAAAATAATAACTTTTCGAGAAATCTCAAAGTTACGTGAAAATTCTAAGTATCGGAGAAACTTAT
>JARYGA010058435.1:0-44731 GCA_030545235.1 Helianthus tuberosus
GTTTGAATGTATTCCACGAGACGACCAAAAGTAGTTTTCACAATTAAAATGAGAACGATTTGAACGGTTGAACGATTTTGAACGATTGAAACGATTGAACGATTGGAACGATTTAAACAAGTTAAACGAATTGAACGAACGATTGGTTTTTGGTTAGTGTTTAGATAACGGGACGGGTGTAATGTGATAAAAGCATGGTAGATACGCCACTGGTACTTCTTATATAAAAGTGTTTTTATCATATTATATTCCATAGCGTTATATAGTTCACTTAGACGAATGATTTTTATAACGAAGACACACAACGATGTTTACTAAACGATTTAACCATACGAGTTTTATTACGAGAACGATTTACGATTTGGTTACTTAAACAA
Source organism: Helianthus tuberosus (assembly GCA_030545235.1). Lineage (NCBI taxonomy): Eukaryota > Viridiplantae > Streptophyta > Magnoliopsida > Asterales > Asteraceae > Helianthus > Helianthus tuberosus. The sequence continues at coordinate 378 of JARYGA010058435.1, forward strand.
ATGTTTTGGGTTAAGATTCATGGCAACGAGATTTTACAAACTATAACTAACGTGTTTGAGTTAGTTATTCATTTTACAATACAAACATTTTACAAAACAAGATTTTCTAATATCGATTAACGAAGTTGTACGAGTTAGTCCAACATGTAAACGAGCCATGAATCTGATACTCTCACAAAACCTATGTGCTCGCCGGCATTTCTTTGCTGACTTTATTTTTACATATGTTTCAGGTGGTGTTGAATGATGTTGATTGCTACTAGGATGCATGCTCACTTAGGACTGGACGAGGCCTTAGTGACTTAATAATGATGATAGTCAATGTGTAAACTTGTTTGTTTTAACTTTAAGACAATGTGAATGGTTAATGACTAAATAAAACGAAACTTTTTTAATCCATGGTTGTGAAACAATAATTCTGTCGCTCCACTCCCAGACGTTTCCGCCGCGGTTTCGTTGTTTTACGCGGTCGGGGTGTCACAGCTCAAGATCGACACATTTTTTGAAAGCCCCTAATTGAATGGGTAAGCTGTTTTGCTTCCGATTAATCAAAGCTTTGTGGCTTTTCACAAAAGGTTGTCCCAACACAAGTGGAGCGTCATCAAGGATGACAAAGTCGGTTGGGACTACCGTTTGATTTGTTTGGACTAACACATCTTCAACTACTCCCATAGATTTTATTATTTTCCGATTAGAAAGAAAAATGGGTATTTGAAGTGGAGAAAAATCACCAATACTTAATTTTTCGAAAATGTAGTTTGGCATTATATTAATACAAAGATCTTTATCAATTGAAATATTACTAATAAAAGAATTTTGAAAAAAACATGGAACCAGTGTACTGTTAATTTCAAATGGATCATCTTTTATTAGCGTAGTTTGATCATTTGTTAACTTAATGCTTACCATTTCATCAATTTTAGTGTTAGTATTTAACTCTTTTAAAAACTTAGCATGAGTAGATACCAAACAATGGTTTTCGAAAGAAGGTGTTAAGAGATTAATTTCTTGAAAATTAGACTCTTTTTGAAGATTAACGTTGTCGGACATACCTTTTTGATGTTTAGTTCATGCGTCGGTTTTTCACTTACTTGTTCTTCCATTTTTACCTCTTCTACTATCATCTCTTTAGTACAAATTACTTCTTCCCTTGCGCGGATTTCCTCTTCCCTAGCGCGGGATTCTTTAATGTAGCATTCGATAGTTTTGAGGTGTTCTATTTTTTTTTCGGCTACGGGGAGGTTGTTGGTGGTTCGTCAAAGTGAGCGGAATAAGGATCCCAATAGCTTGAGTTCGGAAGTTCGATCCTTGGCTCCTCATAATACTCATATGAGGTAGATGGTTCACACCATTGTTCCTCATTATAAGAATATGATGGATAAGGGTCGTACCTTAGTTCTTCATAATACCCATATGAGGTGGGTTGTTCACACCATTGTTCCTCATAGTAAGTATATGAAGGCTCATATCTTGGTTCTTCAAAATATGAGTATGGAGGCTCATACCTTGGTTCTTCAAGATATGATTATGAGGGAGAAGGTTCATACCTTGGCTCTTCATAGTGTGAGTATGAAGTGGTTGGCTCGTACCTGGGCTCCTCATGGTATGTATACGAAGTGGATGGTTCGAATAGGTCACAGTATTGTACCGAATGAGGATTACCACAAATGGTACAATACTCTTCTTCATAATCATCCTCTTCATAGTGGTAGTTGTAACCTCCTGAGTATTGATCCATAAGAATCACTCAGCAGACCACAAAAGAGTCTCGGGACCAGAAAACAAAAATAAAAACCGAAACAGAGGCTCACCACGGCCCTGTGTTCAGTGAGCACAGCCCGTGGTCAGATCCTGTATCTAGGCGTTTTGAAAAATGCAACTGGTTTGGTTCAGCATAGGAGCATGTTCACTAAGCACGACCCCATGTTCAGACTCTGTATCTGGGTGTTTTGTTAATTTTATGCAGCACGGGGGCGTGTTCAGTGAGCACGACCCCGTGTCCAGGCTACTGTAATGCAAAAATTTAAGAAAACGTAAAAATGTGCATACAGTTTTAAAAAGGTTTTTGAAAAATGATTAGGGCGTCGATTTTAAGCTTTCTTAAAATCCTTGTGTCCCCGGCAACGGCACCAAAAACTTGGTGTGTGCAAGGTGTAGTATGTTTTTATTGATATTTTAAGCCCATTTTACACATTAGTCAAGTTTTAAATTTATAAAACACGATATTCTACTAAAACTAAACACACACTTGGGCAAGTGCACCCATCGTGAGCGTAGTATAGTGTTGGTAAGATACCGAGGTCGTCCAAGGACACAAGAGATTTTAGTACCGGTTTATCCTCAACGTCTAATCAAGCTAAATTTTTTGAGAAAAGGTTTTAAACATGAAAAATAAAACTAAAAATGCAAAAACAAAAATAAAATAAAACAGATAGACAAGATGAATAACTTGGATCTGACTCGCCTTTAATGTATCCTTTGATGATTTTCGCACTTTTGCACTTTTTAAGAGATTATCTTAGTTATAGTAGTAGGCCCTCTTTTGAAGGTGACGTTACCCTCAACCCAGTGGTTTGAGTCAGCAAGGATACAATCCCAAAGGGTTAGAATATTGAAAGATAATTAATTAAGTTATTAATGCGAAAAGTGGTAGGCCCCTCTTTTGAAGGTGACATTACCCTCGGCTAAGTGGTTTGAATCAGCAGGGATACAATCCTAAGTAGCCGGTTTAATGTATTAATAGTAGTTTACATATGAGGGGATCAAGCCATTCGCACCCCCGCCATCCAATACCAGTGGATATTGAAGGAGGTCCTAGTAAGCTTGACCCAGGTCCTTGCAGGATCTATACACTGAACAAGGCAAGAACCTTACTAAACCATTCCCTTAACCCCCGACCAGGTAGCCAACATATCTCTATATAGATCGTAGAGATATGAATGGTGTAAATCTTTTACTTTATATAGACAGTAAAGTAATGCCAAGACACCACGGAAAAATGATAAAGAAGTTTCACCTTCAACATAAGAAACTAGTTATTAAAGTCAATAATACAAAACCAAATAAAAAGTGCGAAAAGATTAAAAATCAAAAGTAATACATTAAAGACTTGTCTTCACCAAGTGATGTAAGAGACTTAGCCAAACATGGCCTTTGATTGACAAGAACTCTTACTATCAATCTTGGATCCCGAGACTACTACACACACTCTAAGGTGGATGATGGATGATGGTGGTGGATGTGGGTGTTGTAGTGGTGGTGGAGTGGTGGCAAAGTGGGAGAGTAATGGTTTTCCAAGGGATGCCTTTGAAGTGAACCAAGCACCCCTATTTATAGCCTTAACAGAAGCCTGGCCACGGCCCCGTGTCCAGCGGACACGCCCCCGTGGTTATCCCTTTCTCTTCCTTCATTAATTGCTTTTGTCAGCATAGGGCTCCACACGGCCCGTGTTCGCTGGGCTCGGCCCCGTGGGCAGAAGCGTATATGTACTACCAAGATTTTGCAAGATTCTGCATATCTTAGCATTGACCACGCCCCGTGCTGAGCTGGGCACGCCCGCGTGGTAGGCGTAGAAGCTTCCACAGCTTTGTCCTTTCTTCAGACACCTGACCACGCCCCTGTGTCCAGTGGGTACGACCCGTGGTCAGTTTTATGTTTCTTGTTTTTGCTCTTGGGGATGTGATGTGCGTAAGTGTGTATAGTTTTTAATGTATATTTTTAAGCCCTTTTACACTTTTTAGCCAAGTTTTAAATTTATAAAACATGATATTTACTAACACTAAACACACATATGGGCAAGTGCACCCATCGTGAGTGTAGTATAGTACCGAGGTCATCCAAGGACACAAGAGCTTTTAATACCGGTTTATCCTCAACGTCTAATCAAATCAAAAGTTAGAAAAGGTTTTTAAACAAGAAAAATAAAACTAACTAAAATGTTGAAAAATAAAATAAAATAAAAAAAAGATAGACAAGATGAATCACTTGGATCCGACTCGTGTATAGTGTAAACTTTGATTATTTCCGCACTTTTGTATTTTTTAAGTGATAATCTTAGTTATTGTAGTAGGCCCCTCCTTTGAAGGTGACGTTACCCTCAACCCAGTAGTTTGAGTCAGCAAGGATACAATCCTAAAGGGTCGTGTTGGTGCATACGTCTGTCGACTTCGTCTTCGTTCGAGTCTTAGATTAGTATTGAAAGATCAAGGCACAAAGTACGAGAAAATTGTCAAAATTAGATTAAAAGTTAATTTTGCACGAAATTACTAACTGGTAATTTCGCATGAAATGGTAATTTCGTGTGAGTGTAATTTCGCTTGAACATATTCATGCGAAATTACCTTGCCTATAAATAGGAGTCTTGTAATTTCGTTTGAGAAGGCATGTATGTGTGATTCCGGAGCCGAAGTGCTGCCGAAGTGTCTCGGTGCTGTAAATCTTTGTTAGATCAATAAATTAGACAGTTAAAAGTGAATATCAAGCTAAACAAAGACTGAATCAATGAATTCCGCCTCTGATTTCGTCTAAGAACTCTTCTGAACGACTCGTTTGGTCGGTAAAACGATCCTACATGTGGTATCAGAGCTCAGGAGGAAGAATTCTTACCGTTTAGCTCGTTTTCGCTGGAAAATTATGATGGAAAATTATGATGGTTTCAAAATTAAACAAAATTTCACGGTTATAATGGTTTGAATTTCACACATTATATGCGAAATTGTGTTTTAACAAAGCCTTGAGAGAATTGGACCTAAAATCGAGCTAAAACCTGATCAATTTAACAAAAATTTGACCGAAATGATGACATCAGCATAATTTCGCGTGGAATAGCATCATAATTTCGCACGGAATTACATTTTGTTACTAATTTCGTTTGAAATTGCACCTAATTTCGCACGGAATTATAATTTCGCTTGAGATATTCCATACGAAATCACAATTTCGTTTCAAAGGTGTGATTTCGTTTGAATTTGTTTGTAATTCCGTACGAAATTAAATTTCGTTTGGTCGGTTCAAACGAAATCCCTAATTTTGTTTGAAGATTCTAATTTCGTTTGTGTTTGTATTTCGTTTGAAGGTCTATTGCAGGTTATTTCGCACCAATTGGTATTCCGCTTGAAGAGATTTCGTTGGGAAGGCTAATTTCGTTTGAAAGTGACTGATATTGTGAAACCTGTTACCGAAACATGGAAACTGAAGAAGAAATTGCATTGTATTACTATGTATCTCAACAAAAGAATTATATTGAGATTGAAAAAGAACCAGTTTTCGAAAAATCAATTTCAAGAGAACCAGTTTCAATAAAAAAGGATTCAGAAATTGTTTTAGAAAAAAGTGGAAAAGGGTTTAGATGATGTTTCATAAAAGAATGAAAAAGATTCAGAAGTTGTTTCAGAAAAAGCTCCAGTGTTTGATCACTCATCAGATGAAGAGAGTGACAATGATAGTGAAGAAATTGAAAGACTCGAAAATTATCAAAGAATGTTTGCACCTGAATTGTTTAATATGTTTTATGCAGGTACACTGGAAAAACTTAAAAATAAACAAGCTGCAAAAATGAAGAATCATGAGGCAGCAAATGTGGAAGAAAGTGTAAAATCCGAGAATAAACAGGTTGACAGTGTTCATCCAGAAACATCTGAACAAGATGAGACAAATGTGTTGTCACAGAAAGAGGAAATCAAACCTGAAGAAAAGGTTCAAGTGATAATAGAACAGGTTGAAGAAATTCCAGCTCTCAAGATTGAGAAGAAAGCTGATGTTGAAAAGTTAATTGAGATGTGCTCAAAATGTGACAAATTCAAAGCAGACAATGTCAAATTCTTGAAGGATGTGGAGAGTTTGACATTGGAAAATAAAATTTTGAAAGAAAATGAAAAAGTTTTTGAAAATAAAATAAAAAAATTTTAAAATGAAAAATTAAAAATTGAAAAAGAATTCAAAAATCAAATAAAGATTTTAGAAGATGAAAAATCTATTTTCAGTAAAAATAATGTTGAGAAACAAATTGCAATAAATTCTCATCTCCAGAAAATCATTCGGCTTGAAAGTGAAGCTGAAATTGCTAGAAATAAAATAAAGGAGTTAGAGAATAAATTGAAAGGTTTTGTGACTTCGTCATCAGTACCAGATTATATTTGTCCAAAACCGATCAATTCAGTTCCAATAAGTGACAATGTCACAAATTATAACAATGTCATAATTGAAGATTGTGATGATAAATCTGATGATGAAAATGAAAAAAATGAGAAAAAGAAAATATTTTTGAAATTAAAAGAAAATTTTCAAGAAACTGTTTTGCAATCTACAGAAAAAGGTGAATGTTCAACACAGAAACCTTTGAAGAAGATTGCAGAACAAAAACAAAGTGTTAAAAATTCAAAAAGTGTTCAAAAAGAAAATAAAAGGTTATCAGTTCAATCATCCAATCGTGATAAAAAATCACAAAAATTTTAAAATCAAAACTCAAAAACAGTTGGTAATAAGTGGTGCAGGTTTGACCACAGTGCTCAATCGACAAATTAAGGATACAAGAGAAGAAATGATTACCAAAAGGCCAAACAATGCTATGATCTAAGTGTTTGGTATGAAAGTGGTGAATGGTACGATAACAGAGTGTGTTACACTTGTGGTTATCAAGGACACATTGCTGTTAACTGCCAAAGTTGGAGTTTTGAGACGAGAAGATGCTTTGAATGCCAAATCAAAGGCCATATTGCAAGAGATTGCCCAATGAGATCAAAGGGAAGATCGAGGGCTGAATCTTAGAAAATAGCAAAGAAACCAGTCAAAGTCGAAGAAAAGCCCAAAGAACAGAAAGTTCTACAAAAGAATGTAAAGCTTTCACAAGGGCAGAAAGACAGACTGAGGAAGAGAAGAAAGAAAGCGAGGGAATATCTCAAAAAGATTTTGTCCTTGGATACAACCGGAAAAACAGATAACAGTTCGGATAAATCGTTTTGCTCTTCAAAGACTGATCAGTCCAGTAAAACGGATTCATCAGATACAAATCTGAGGACGAAAGGGATATTAAAGAAAGAAAATGAGGTTAATCAAATGATAAACAAACCAAAGAAAGTGAAATTTTCACTTTCTGGGGATGAGTTTGTTTCTTCGGAAACAAAGGAGCCATGTTCTGGCAATGAATCTGACTTATCAAAATCAGACAAGCCACGATCAGGCAATGAATTTGACTTGTCAAAGTCAAAGGAGCCACGTTCAGGTGATGAATCTGGTTCGTCAAAGCCAGAGGAGCCATCTGTTGAGATAAAAAGTGATAATTCCGTTAAGATAATGGATGATGCAAGTTTTCCATCATTGTCAAATGGAAATTTAAAACAAAAAATTGAAAAGAAACCGAGTGACGATCACTCAAAAACACCCAAGGCTCGTCAGGCTTGGGTGGATCTCTTTAAATGAAAAACCTGACTTACCGGAACTCCCTGGATGGTAATTGGGGAGTAGGAATTGGCATCTTTCTTGAGAAATTCACATTGGTGATATTTCGATCTACAAGATTAATCAGGGACATTAAATTGTACTTGATTTATCTTTTCTACAAGTGATTTTGTTGTGAAAATCGGGAAATGTTAAATTCCTACGTGTGATTGAAAGAACAATGTGATGACACCCCAATTTTACAAGTGGTAAAATCAACAAAACTAATTTTTTCCGGAAAAACCATTTTGATTAAAACAAACATAAGTGTTTTGAAATCATAATGGGAAAATAGTTTGTTGTAAGGGAGAGTTCTGATTGTTTATGCCAAGTGGATGGCAAATTAAAGTAATTCGCATCATGTTGTCATTTTATTTGTACAGTCTATTGTTTTCAAATTTTCCCGAAAAATCAAAATTGAAACATATTTTGATTTTAGGGGGAGTAAGAAAATTTTTAGAAAATTTGAAAAATGTCAAAAACATTGAAAAAGCAAAAATGAGTTTTGTTGTGAATAAAAGGAAATGATAGAAAATCAGTGGACTATCACTGCACGCTAAAGAATTGGAAAGTCAAATGTGATAAACGGTCTCACTAAAGATGTGATGATAGGCTCAGCTAGATTAGTAGATTTGCGATAACGATACAAACTTAAAAGAAAAAAGCCTAGTTCTAGTGGGAAACATGGTTGAAAGCATAGTACTTAGTTTTGTCCTTCTTGATTGTGTGCCTGCTCGGTAATCGCTGATTGTCTTAGGACATAAAACCGGTTAAGTTTGTGAGCTTTCACAACTTTGCTGAAAAGTCACTGTGATTCTGTGTTTTCATTTTGCAAAGACTTAAACTTGTTTTATTTCTTTATTTTGTTTAAGCATTGGACATCCTCCGCGTATACGTGAGTATCGACCTGGATGTTAGTGCCAAAATGTTCTGCTTTATTTTCTTTGGTGTTTCATTTAAGCTTTGGATCACCTCTGCGTATATGGGAGTATCGAACTGGTGGTTAAAGCCTAAACAATTTCAATTTGTTTTTATTTCTTATTTTGTTTAAACATTGGACTTTCTCTGCGTATACGAAAGTATCGACCTGATTGTTAATGTTTAAACTTTCTGATTTGTTTTCGCATAAATCACAGTTGATGAAAGTTTAAAGGCATTACTTGAGTCAGTGTATTGCATGATGAGGGGATATGCTGAGATCGTGGGGTCCATAAGAACTTAGTGCAAAATTAACATACCTTAACGTATCGGAAAGCATTTTGAAAGTTTTTAGATGGAGCTTAAGAGGACAAATATATCGTCAATCAAAGTGAATCGTTTAGAACTTAAAATGTTTAGAGCTTAACGGTGCTAGTGATGTGTCTCAAATACTGATATGATCCTCTTGCACAAACTCACAAAAAATATTGTTTGTATATATTTCTTTATTGCATTTCTTTTAAAATCAAAAATTCAAAAAGATTTTAAGTGTGTTTTAGCATAATTTTTTTGAAAAATCCAAAAAGATTTTCGACAACTCATGTTGAAAAGCTGTTTTTCAAAATTCCAAGTGCTAAACATGTTGAACTAGAGGTTTGGGAAAGAGTGTTGGAAATGTGAAGATTTTGAATTGTTTAAATGGTTCATTAACTTGAAATTAAAGTTGAATGTTAACCTACAAGTGATCTAATGTTAAATTTGTTTTTCTTATAAGTAGTTGAGAATTATGCAGGTTAAAGCCAGGTTCCCGATTCTGAGTGATTCCAGAAAGCCAGGCTACGATCTAGAACCTGTGAAAGCCTAAAAGCAAAGTTTGAGCCATGATGCAATCTCAAAGCGATAGCTAATTCCAGACAGCGATCCCAGCTTTATGAAAGGGGGAGTCTGACGAGGTTAGAGCCAGAGAAAGATCCTGGAGCAACATTCAAAGGGAAGTGTTGATGCTGAAGAAGAGAAGATAGAGTTTGAAGGATTCTTACAATGGAGAATATTTTGGAAAGATAGAGAAGACCGATCAAGACCGAAGACATGATATGCCAAAGACTCGATACTTCAGACTCGTCAACATCAGAGGGGAAGTTTGTTGGTGCATACGTCTGTCGACTTCGTCTTCGTTCGAGTCTTAGATTAGTATTGAAAGATCAAGGCACAAAGTACGAGAAAATTGTCAAAATTAGATTAAAAGTTAATTTCGCACGAAATTACTAACTGGTAATTTCACATGAAATTACCAAGTAATTTCGCATGAAATGGTAATTTCGTGTGAGTGTAATTTCGTTTGAGAAGGCATGTATGTGTGATTCCGGAGCCGAAGTGCTGCCGAAGTGTCTCTGTGCTATAAATCTTTGTCAGATCAATAAACTAGACAGTTAAAAGTGAATATCAAGCTAAACGAAGACTGAATCAATGAATTCCGCCTCTGATTCCGTCTAAGAACTCTTCTGAACGACTCGTTTGGTCGGTAAAACGATCCTACAGGTCGGATTATTGAAAGATAATTAATTAAGTTATTAATGCATATTATGGGAGGCCCCTATTTTGAAGGTGACGTTACCCTTGGCTAAGTAGTCTGAGTCAGCAGGGATACAGTCCTAAATAGCCAGGTTAAAGTATTAATAGTAGCTTACTTATGAGGGGATCTAAGAGTTTGGACCCCCGCCATCCAATACCAGTGGGTATTGAAGGAGGTCCTACTAAATTTGACCCAGGTCCTTTGCAGGATCTATACACTGAACAATGGCAAGAATCTTACTAAACCGTTCCCTTAACCCCCGACCAGGTAGCCAACATACCTCCATATCGACCGTGGAGATATGAATGGTGAAAATCTTTTATTTTATATAGACAGTAAAATAATGCCAAGACACCACGGACAAACGATAAGGAAGAATCACCATCAACATAAGAAACTAGTTATTAAAGTCATTAATACATAACCAAATAAAAAGTGCGCAAAGATTAAAAATAAAAAGTATTACACAAGACACTTGTCTTCACCAAGTGATGTAAGAGACTTAGGAAAACATGGCCTTTGATTGTGAAGAACTCTTACGATCAATATTGGATCCCGAGATGACTCACACACTCTATGATGGACAATGGATGATGGTGTTGTGATGGTGGTGGGTGGTGGATGAAGTGTGAGAGAGGTGGTGTGCCAAGGGATGGTTTGCAAATGAGCCAAGCACCCCTATTTATAGCCTGAACAGCAGCTCGGGCACGACCCGTGTCCATTGGGCACGGCCCCGTGTCCATTGGGCACGGCCCCGTGTCCATCCTCCTTCTGTTTCTTCATTAATTGAAGTTTGTCTGCATTAGTTGACCACGCCCCCGTGTCCGCTGGGCACGCCCCCGTGTGCAGAAGCGTATCTGTACTATAAAGATTTCCCCAGATTCTGCGAATCTTAGAGTTGACCACGACCCCGTGTCCGCTGGGCACGCCCCTGTGGTGGGTGATAGAAGCTTCTACAGCTTTGTCTTTTCTGCTGACACTTGGGCACGCCCCCATGCTCACTAATACGGGGCGTGTTCAGCCTTCTGTTCTCTTGTTTTTGCTTAGGAAGATGCTGTCGGTGGGTCGGGCAGGCCACGTTTGTTCCTTTTCTTGTATTTATGTTAGATTTAGCTGCCTTTTTGCTTCTTTTGTTCATTTGAGCTCATTAAATCCTGAAAATACAAAAGGAAGACAAAAACACATTTTTTCCAACATTAGTACTAAAAAGGGTTGGTTTTAAGCCACATTTGATGTAATTTATATGTTGCATTTTGCGCACATCAAATACCCCCACACTTGAATCTTTGCTTGTCCTCAAGCAAAACTCTTTATAATATGGCTTTACACTCCCAAATGGAATGGGTAGTAGAGAAGGTTTTTGGGCTTGTCATAGAGTGTCGGGATTTCCAAGATTCTTTATTATGTTTTATTTTTTTATTTATTTAAAATCCTATTCGTCATGATTTATTTAAAACATTACATAAGATAAATTACTTATTAGGGCATAACATGCCTTTTTAAAATTCCATTTATATACAAGTTCACATACCTCACGGGGGATCACTCAACACTCGGCCGAAGATGTATTTTAGTGAATTACTCGAGAGCGGCATGGAACTTACTCCTACCATAGGCTTGCTAAGCAATCAATCCTCCTCCTTTTTAACTATATACCTTTGTAAATATCAAGAGGACTTTTGGGTGAAGGGTTAGGCTTGGGTTAAAGGTGGGTGGTTGGGTTAGCGGTTAGTAAACGAGCGAAAGACGTAAAAAGCGTCGGTTTTCGTAAGACTTTTTATTTTTGAAATTTTTATTTTGATGAAGCCATTATTCAAACAAAGTTATTTTTGATAAACTTGTTTGTTTATTTCTGTTTTGCTTCATCATCATTTTTTTTCTTCTTTTTTTTTTTTTTTTTTTGAAAGTCATAAGAAAAACCGGACTTGTTACTAAAACAAAGGGTTTAGAATGGAAAAGGGTTTTGGTGGGTAAAAGGGTTTTTGTTTTGGGTTAAGAAATGAAAAGGTTTAGGCTCAAAGGGGTTAACTAGGGGGATTTTGGGTAGGTGATAAAAAAAAAAATGGTGTAGAAATAAAAAGGGTTAGTCCTAATGCCTGTGTCATTTACTTACTCGGGTTTAAGTTGGCAAGGACCGGGAATGTATCATCGTGGCAAGTTCTAGAGTCGTAAGAACCAAGCGGCTATTCACACAAGAAACGAAAAATGAGCATTTAGTTTAAAGATATGTATTTGTATGCTCAATAAAGGCTCAAAACTCACTTTTTGTGGGAATGGGTTTTTATGTGATCAGGTATATATAATCAAATTTTAACTAAACTTGTCATGCCGTTTCATAATTTTCTTATGTTGGTTCTTTTTATCACGACGCTATCGGTTGTAAATTTGTAAAAAATATAACCTTTTTAGAACTTGAAATTCCCAAATTAAACCTAGACAAGTAAAAAAATGAAAAAAAATTTTTTGAAAAAATTTGAGGTGTTTAGCGGTTCCAATAGAGTTTTGTGTAAGGCTTGTGATTAGGACTTGCAAGATTCAAGGTTTTAGCATCCCCCCACACTTAAATTACACATTGTCCTCAATGTGTCCCAAAAATAAGTTTTTAGGTTGATTGAATGTGTAAAAAGGTGTGAAAAAGCAAAAATTTATGTTACTGGGCGTCTGGACACGGCCCCGTGTTCAGATCGCCAGTAACAAAAGTTTGTAAAAAGAAACAGAAGCCTGGGCACGGGGGCGTGTTCAGTGAGTACGCCCCGTGTCAAGTTACCTGAACTGGGCATTTTCTGCAGATTGTGCAGCACGGGGCCGTGTTGGGCGGGCACGACCCGTGTTGAACTTGCTGTAATGAAGAAAATTTTGTAGGATGGCCCTGTTTTCGTGCATGGGGTGCTGGTTCAAGTTTCCCTTGTTATCCTTCACCATCCCGAGTGTGTTTTATTTCTGAAAATTAAAACTAAACTAGAAAACATATAAATTAATCTAAACTAAACTAAGGATAGTTCCGCGGAATGCCTCCGTGGTGCGCCACGTTTATAAGGGTCCTTGGCTAAACCCAAAGCCTGGTCATATGTTACCCAAGTGGGATGTTTTGCATCCCATGCTACACCGTCGGAGAGCATCATCCAAACTCGCGTCAATGACCTTCTTGTAGTTGACAGGGTCTTCGTCTTCTACTCTTTTTCCAACTCCAAACTTCATTTCCTCGTCCCCAGTCCTCAATGTTAGTGTTCCATCATTCATATCTTCAACTACTTGGGCCGTAGCCAGGAATGGTCTCCCTAGGATGAGTGGTACTTCGGCATCTTCCTCGATATCTAGCATGACAAAGTCGACCGGAAAGACAAATTCGCCGACTTTGACTAATAGATTTTCCGCGACACCTTGTGGATATTTGACAGATCTATCTGTTAGTGCATTTATGTCTATCGCCTTTGTCAATCCGAGCCGTAGCGAGAAAGTGTTTAATTCTAGCTTTATATTGTAATATCTAGTTTTAAAAGGCAAGGTGGCATAATTGTAAATAAGGAGAACCTCTTTATATCCCTTGGCCTATAAATAGATCCTTATGTCATAGATTTAGGACTTTATGCTCATTTGGAGAATTAGAGAGCTCTAGATCTAGAGAGAAAATCTAGAGAGAGAAAGTGATTCAAGGTGCTTGTATTTGTTAGATTTCTAATAGAATCACGTTTATATTACATCGTGTGTGTTAGGTCACGTTCGTGTACGGATTCCGCACGTCATACGTTCGTTTCGCAATCGTTTCGGAGTCAAAACCGGTCCTACAAGTGGTATCAGAGCAGGAGCTCGATTGCACTGATCTATCACACGATTTCGCACAGGATTTCATCGATTTCAGATCCGGATTTCATCTATTTCTTCATCTTTTTCATCTTTTTCACGTTTTTCATTGAAAATCGTCAAATTGAATGGGTTTTTACGGTCCAAAATTCATGATTTTTTAATATGTTGTGCGAAAACACCTGATCTACAACCCTACAAAGTTTCAAATCCTAATTCAAAGCCGTTTAGGAGAAATCTGAGTTTTTTGGTCCGATTTTGCGTCAACAGCTTGATTCCGTTTGAAAGTACCTGATTTCGCTTGAAATACACCTTATTCCGCTTGAAAAGTCCTAATTTCGCTTCAAATCAGAGCTATTTCGCTTGAAATTTGTTATTCCGTTTGAAAACATCATATTCCGTTTGAAAAAGGTAATTCCGTTTGAACATCATCCTAATTTTGTTTGAAAAAGGTAATTCCGTTTGAGAATCACATCTGATTTCGTGTGAAAGTGAATAATTTCGTTTGAAAATGCATATTTCGTTTGAAACAAAGGTTATTTCGCGTGAAAGGTCCAATCAACAGTAGATTTATTGTCGGATCCATGTGCTTTAAATGTATCATAAAAACTTGTCGGCTAATAATCTTGAAATTGGAAAAGTCATCACGTGATCAATATTCATCGGCCCAATAGATTTAAGAACACAATTAAAGTTATCGGCCATTAACATTTTGAACGATAAGAATACTCAGATTTCATGTGAAGTTGTGAATAAAAGATGTATTAATTCTGACAATTTGGTTGAATCGATATCATCAGATCATGTGAAAGTATAAAAATTAAGGTAGACAATTGGTTTACATATTGGTCCAATAGCACCACATCTAGAATTGATTGTCGGCCATCATTAGCTCACATTTAAAAGTGGTAACAGTCCATTAAAAGAAATCGGCCCAATAGGAATAAAGTGGTGAGCTTAAAATCGGCCCAATAGATTTTTAGTTGGTAATTGTGTTTGTCGGAAATTTGAATTGAAACTAGGTTGCATGTGATTTGTTTTTGTCATGTAGTACTATTAATCAAGTGGTGGGTCCGAAAGTTGATTTTGTTTGACTCACTCGATCGGGTCACAATCCGATTCAAGGCATTTTGTTTGTTCGAGTTTAAAGTGCAACAAATCGAGTGGCAATCCGAACGGATTACCACCCGACTCTAATCATTTCATTTGTTGTTGTGATTTAGGTCATAGCATCGGATACCCGCCCGAGCGGATTCCCACACGATCCAAGACACATTGTCGCCCGAACGGATCCCCACCCAATCCATTTTCACAAATTCATTCTGTTGATTTTTGTTGACTTACTCGATCGGATACCCGTCCTATTCAGCAATTTGATAATTTTTAAATCTAATCACTGTTTGTTTGTTCGATTCAGGTGATTCAAGAAGATAGTATCATGGCTGAAATCAAAGAGAAAACCAGAGAAGAGATTTTGAGTGAGAAAACGTACAGAGAAAGAAACATTGCTTGGAATAGAATGGATGAAATGCAAGAAGAGTATGAAAGTGCAGTGAGCAATAAACGATGGGATAAAAAGAGAGAGTGTTATTTCAACAGACAAGGTGAACCTGTTGTTCCGAAGAAAGACATAATTTTTGAAGATCTTCTTCTCATAATTCCTCGATCTGCCGAATACTATAGAAATGTATTAAAAGATGACACATATGCAAAAAGGCATGAAAAGGAAATAAGATATGTCATGACATCGTGCTTGAGGAAGAGGGATGAAGAGAGAATGAAGAAGAATGTTGAAGACATGGTAAACAATCTTAAGAAAGCTGCTGAAGAGGTTAAAGCAGAAGCAGTTAAAGAAGAAGATGTGAAGAATGTTGAAGAAGTGAAAGAAGAAGTTGTTGCAAGTGTAGAAGTTGTGAAAGAAGCAGTTACTGAAAAATTGCAAGTTGGAGAAGATGTAAAGACAGCAGAAAAAGAAGTGAAGAATGAGAGTTTAGTTGTTGGTGATGCTGGTACTGGTAAAGTGAAGGGTGATGCTGGTGCTGGTGATAAAGTTGGTGTTGAAGAAAAACAAAAGAATGATGCTAATCAGACAGATG
The DNA here is from genome assembly GCA_030545235.1 of Helianthus tuberosus. Classification (NCBI taxonomy): domain Eukaryota; kingdom Viridiplantae; phylum Streptophyta; class Magnoliopsida; order Asterales; family Asteraceae; genus Helianthus; species Helianthus tuberosus. Next base: position 16,200 of record JARYGA010058435.1, read on the forward strand.
CAGCAGAGAACACCAAAGTACCAATCACTGAGGTAAATTCTGATTCTGAAACTCAAATCAAAATCGTTGAACAGTGCAAGAAATGCATGGAAACGTGCAGTGCTTGTACTGAAAAAGACAAACAATTCAAAATAAGAAATCTTGAATTCAATAAATTTGAAGAAGTTTTCAAAAATAAATGCAAAGAAATGTTAGAAAACGAAAAAGTTTTAAAAGAAAATAATGAAAAACTTTTGGAAAATGTAAAAAGTTAGAAAAAGAAAATGAAATTTTAAAAGAAAATGTTTTGAAAGAGACAGAAGAATGTGATCAAAAAGAAATTGTTTGTCAAGAAATGAAGAAAGAATATGATTCAATAAAATTGGCATATCACATTACAAAAGAGTCATATGAAAAAGTGAAGGATGAAATGAAATTTGCTCAATCAAGAATGAATTACTTTTCTGAAACAACTAAAGAGCTTAAGCGAATGTATGAAATAAAACAAGGTGTTGTTAATTCTTACATTGAGGATGTTGCTAAGCTAAAGCGTCATATTGCTGATTTAGAACAGGATAACAAGTTAAAAAGTTATCACGTGTCGTCATATGTGCTTGAACGTATTTTCAATATAAAACCGGGAGATGGTGAGTCTGAGCAAAACAAGAAAGGCATTAGCTCAGAGTTTCATCAAGTTCCACCACCAGAAAAGTTTGCATTTTATGATGATGAAAAGGTCGAAAAATCTTTCAACTTGGTAGATCAATTGCCAGATAACATTGACATAACCTATTCCAAATTTGATTATTCTAGTGATTCAGAGGTGGTAGGTAAGGTCGTTGAAAGTGTGTTGAAAGAAGAGTCGGTTGATACAGGTAAATCTGAATCAAAAGATGAAAGTGAAGGTAATTTTCATGATGGATATCTGAAAAACTCAAAATCCGAGAAAAAATTGAATGATGATTCAAAAGGATTGGTGTATACCATGATTGGATCAGACAAAATATTCTTAGATGTTGTATTCCCGATTCAGAATGTGATTTCAGAAAAGGTTGATAAAGTTTTCAAAATGGTTGAGATTGAAAAGTCTGAGATTTCAAATTTTGCTGGAAAAGGTCACAAAACTTTTTATAACAAACCTGGTCACAAAAAGAAGAACATGAAGGCTGGGTTGGGTTATAAGAAGAAACAAGCTTGGAAAAGAAATGAAACTCTGAATTTTCAGACAAAGATGAGTTTTGTTCAAGGAAAAAGTTTTGATGAAGAAAAAGAACTTCAATTTAGACAACAGTCTAATGAAGAGTTCTATGCTCAAAAGAAAAAGCAACAACCACAGGTCAAAGATGTGTCCAAGAGAACATGTTTTAAGTGTGATCAAATTGGACATCTTGCACGAAAGTGTCCAAATCTGAAATCTGTGGATGTTGACAAAAAGAAGTCTGAAAATGTTGAGAAATAGAAATCTGAGAATGTGAAACAAAGGTCGACCAGATTTGATTAAAAACAAACTTGGAGGTACAACCCAAACAAGTTTGTTTCGAACCAAACTTGGAAATCAAAGCCGAATAGGTTCGATTCAAGACAGACCTGGAATTCTCACACACCCAGAGTCAGAACAACTCAAAGTTGGAAAACATCCGTTGATATGACAAAACCCCAAGAGTTTTGGAAACCAAAAGTTGTTATTCAAAATCAAAAAGTTCAAAAAGAGTCACATTTTTACAAAAGAGGTACTCCAAAAGGTCAAACATGGAGTGTTAAGAAACAAGTGATTTCGGTAAAAGATGAGAAAGTTGAAGTCAAAGATGAAAAAGTTTTTGATGACAAAGATTTTCCGAAACTGCATGATACATATTGTGTTGAAATGCCTGAGGTTCAACAGACCTGGGCTAAATTGTTCAAGTGATTAAATAGTTTGAATGTGCAGGTGCTCAAGAAATCTGAAGATTGTGAAAATATAATTCGGAGCAGCCTGACACAAGGGGAAGAGGAGGCTGCTGAACCCTGTGTTGGTTGAAACAGGGAGTTTGTTTGTTTTCTGTATATAAATAAACAATATTTCAAAAATCCTAAAAATTGAAAAATTTTGAAAAACCAAAAATATGTTTTTAAATTTTTCAAAAATTCAAAAATTACAAAAATATGTTAATTGAATACGCCGAAACCCTCACGGCTGAACAAACATGATTAATTTCACAAGATTGAAAAATGGTTTTCAAACTGTAAAATATCAATGTGTTGTAAATCATGGGGGTATGTTAGATTTTTTGCAAATCAGTACACTTTTAGCAGAAAATGGATGGCAAGACAAAGCTATCAGTATTGGTTGTCAAATTTTCTTTAAATGATTTTGCATTTTAGGGGGAGTAATATTTTTAGAAAATACAAAAACATTTGAAAATTTGAAAATGACAAAAACATGATAAAAACCTATTGGCAAAAAGACAAAAACATTAAAAATGAAAATGAGTTTTTGTGTAAAAAGAGGAAATGATAGTACATCAGTAGACAGTTACAGTACGCTAAAGAATTGGAAAGTTAAAATGTGTTAAACGATCTCACCGTGGATGTGTCGGTAGATTTTTATACATTTCGTAAACTTTTTCGGGATAAAAACTTAAATTCAAACTTTCTTATTTCGTGGGGAACACTACTTGGATATATAGGTAACCCCTGAAATCTCGTTTGAAGGACCCCTCTTTCTGAGATACTAGGTCTTTATACTTAGTGATATCTGGGGTATTATCCCGGGACTTCTGATTTTGCGGAAGCAATGGCCTAGTCCCCGGAGAATACTTTACGCTTGCTTGAAATATAGCCTACCCTCAGCATAAAAAATGATGAAACATTGAAAAGATATGTAAATCATGTGCTGTTGATGAAAAGATCCTCTAAAGGGGACACACCAAAAGTCGAAGCCGTCATCTCTCTGCTGAACGGAAGTTCTGACCTGAGCTCTCACGGTTCTTCGCAATTTAACCCCTTACATGTGACAACCCGTGATTTACGGTTCTTAATTACGTGATTAACAAGTAATTAACGCGATAATAAATAGTGATTTAGACGAAGATTAACTTAATTAGGCCTTTGGAGTGCCTAGGAACGCCTATCCGACTTTACAATGCGCGAACGGTGGTTTACAGAGAAGCCTGTGAAACGTTAAACGGCAACGGATTGAAACCGTACAAGATACTGACGACGCCGTCAAATAATAAATATCTATGATATATTTTAGCTTCGTAATTTAATTTTAGTGACTACAGTCGAAACCGGATAGAAAAACGGATTAAGGATGGCAACGATACAATTTTTCGCGATTATTACCGTGACCGACGAACGGGCGCACAAACAACAACTACCGACCGTATTTTTGTGTATTTTAAATTTTGACGTTAAACGGGGTTCAGGATTTGGCAACGGGTCTCGTAGGAATTACGGGCCACTTACACATGGGATTGAGCTTGTGGGCCCTGGGCCCAAGCCTAAACCTACACCTAATATAATTAGATCTTAAAATCTTAGCAGGATTTCAAAATCTTTCAAAATCTCTTCGAGAGATTGTGCTTCAAATGTTGAAACATACAAATCCCCACAAGATCTATATGATCTCTAAAAACCTTTACAAAAGATCTTAACTCATTGGGCAAAACCAATGTTTTAAAAACCGGTTCGTACCGGCCGGTTATACCGGTAATACCGGATTCCGGATGCTTAGCCGGTACGAAACACCCCGATAAAACCTGGAAATGGTATGCGATTCGTACCACCGGTAAAATGTGAAATACCGGTTTGAACCGGTAAACCGGTACCGGCCCAAGGTAAATTTTGGGTTTTTTTTTTACAATTTCATCAAGCCCATTAGTTTACTCCATAACGTAGCGCATATCAATCTTCCTTGGTATACGGTGCAATCGGTGCATCATTCATCATTTCATCCCTTTGTCTTCAACTCTTCATCATTTCCATCCCTTCGTCTTCATCACTTCGTGGCTTCCAGTTTCATTCAATGTTTCAGGTACGTCATTGTGCTGCTACTGGTTTCACTCTTTTGAATAGTATATAATATTACTTAGTAGTTATTAGTAATCATGTATATATATAGTAGGGTTCCACATGTATATAGTATATTATGATTGTTGGGGAGGTCTTGATATGTGTGAAAACATGTGTTACCATTAAATTTTAATTCTGCCATATTTTATGTGTAGGTTTTAATCTATTTTGGGGTATTTTTTCGAATGTGATTTATAATGTGTAGATTTTAGTATGTTTCTGACATTTATTAATTTCAGCAACTTGTTGGTTGAGATTCATGTTGGTAATATAGAGTTAATTAGTTAACCTGGTTAAACCACTCGGTACAACCCGGTTCAACCGGTTGAACCAAGTTTTAGCCCAACCCGGTATGATTAAAAAACCGGTTTTTAAAACATTGGGCAAAACAACTGACCTAAATGTAAGTTGTATACATGAAAAATAATAGAAACCCTTTCACTCTATTAATATACACACAAATGAGACACAGAGAAACCATCTTCTCTAAGCAATACACACACATAAATCTACCTTACTCTCTCTCGGTTACTACCTGCAAACCACAAAGGGACTTGACCTTATCAAAACATCATCTACCTCACCTCCACTCTCCCTCTCGACCTGCTGGAGCCAACCCCCCCCCCCCCCCCCTTCGATGATCTTCAGTCCGACGACCAGAGAGAGGGGCTCCCACCGGCGCCGATTTCCGATCCGGTGACTCCCCTCTTAGACGACTCCCATCAGCCCACACCATCCCGGTAACTTGTTTTCCGGTGATTAGATCGAAGAGAGAGAAAGAGACACAGATGGATCGAGAGGAGAGAGAGTGAACCAGGTGGTGCTGGTTGGTGGTTCGAGCAGCAGAAAGGGAGCCGAGAAGAGGAGAGAGAACCGGCGGACCGACGGTCGGTATCATTGTCCGGCGGTCGGCGTCTTTGACCGGCGGACATTGCCTTTGTCCGACGAGTTTCACCAGTTTCGGGGTTTTCAAGTAAGTTCCGGGTCAGTTCCAAACTCAGATTTGATGCTCAGTTTTGAGTTGGTTTGGGTCGGGTTCTCGGCACAGCAGACTCAGCTCGGGTACAGGTGATTCAGGTCAGGTATGTGCAACACCAGGTTGTGTTCGGTTCAGAATCGAGGTTTCGGGTTTTGTTTCGGGCTCGGTCAAAGTTCGGTTCAGACGGTCCGGCTCAGTCAACAGGTTAAACGGGTCGATTCAGGTCTCGCGGTTCGGGCAGACGGTCAGCTTCAGTTTTGGCTCGGTCAACTCGGGTCAAACCCAGTTGACTCGGTCAAACTCAGTCAACCCGAGTCAACTCAGTTGACTCGGTCAACTCGGTCAGCTCGACATATCGACTCGAAGAAGGGGTAAAGATTTTACGGCGTTACTATTTCGTGTTTAATACTTTTAACTCATTACGTAAAAACGAGCTCGAACCGAAACAAAATGGTGAACCGATAGTTAAAGTATACATTGATTTATTATTTGGTTTATATAAATTTGATTATACGTAAATGTTGATAGAATATTGATTGAGTTTTGAAATAAAACGACAACTTGTGTTGTCGGGGCCGTCCAAAAATAGAGGAAACTCTGCCCGTTTTTCGAGAAAAACCCTTAAACACGACACGTATTATATTTCAAAAACGACGCTTAAAGGAATTCGGTTTTATAATACTTCAAACCTTGATAATTCCAAACGCTTTTACAAATAAATATAATGTTATATTTATTTGGAACGTCGTCAACTCGTGTACTTTTACAAAATAAATATAGTTATATATTTATTCTAAATGTCGTACAACGCGAAATCTTTTACAAGAATAAATATGGGTTATATATTTATTTACAAACAAAACAACTCGACGATTTCTTTATAAAATAAATATAACTTTTCATATTTATTTTATACGCCTAAACGGCATATACGTATATTTTTGGCAAATATACACAAGACGCAATATACATAATACTTTCATACGAATATTCCTACATACTCAAACGACTTCTCGCGACAGTTTAACTCAGTCATTTCGTTAAGTTAACAACTTACTGTCAAATCGTTCGATTAACGAATCGGTAGAGCTCGGTGACACGTAGTTAGTTACTACGTTTATTTAGAAACTTATTAGATATTCCATGTTAGGAATATTGTAGAATGCACGCTAGCAAGTCAAGTCTTGGAAACGACATCACGAAGTCGTAAATTAGCTAGCTTTGCACAGGAATATTCAGGCGAGTTCATAACCCCCACTCTTTACTATTTTACATTTTTATAAATGTTTTCGGGGTGGGAAGACATGCACATTTTGCAAAAACATACAAAGTTTTGAACTGACTCGTATCTCTAAATCATATTACGAAGGGATTTTGAGGAACACAAATGATTTACGAAAGGTTATACTAAACATACCGGTTTTTACGAAAACAAATGCTTATTTTCGAAATGTGAATGATATTCGGCCAGGGTGACCGGGGATTGGGTTAGGGTAACCAGGAAAGCTGGTCAGGGTGACCAGGAATCTGGCCAGGGTGACCAGGGATTTATTTTATATACGGTATGGTTAGCGTAAGGAGGTGTTTTATTCCGATCATGTGAGTGGGTAGGAGCAATATGAGGCCATTAGTCCTCATGTCGGGACCGAGGGACAGGAGCGGTAGATCTATCTGGGTGTAGCGAGCCCAGCCCCAGGCCAAACTAGAAACGGACCTTGGGGTGACTTTGTCCACATACTAATGACGTGGCGAAATCTGCTAGGTTTGAGTCTCCCTATTTGCACTTCACATATATCAGTGGCCTTGCAAACCATTGGTGATCACAAGTCCCCTTATTTGCTACATACCTGGGATTTTATACGTACGAAACATACTTGTTCATACAAATTAAATACCATGTTTTCTACAAAATTTAAGGCATAAGATTATGCGGGTCGAAGTCAGGGTGGGCATTGACAGCTTTGCGAACATTACAAATACACGGCTTTACAAATACATGGTTTTATGAACATAACGTGTTACAAACACAACGTTTCTATATAACTTGGCAAGAAAATGATTTTTTTTAAATTCATTTTCTCAATACTATTTCAAAAACCGGTTATTCCAAAGATTTATTTCAAATCTTTCACAACTCAAAGGATTTATCTCAAACCTTTCACAACTCAAAAGATTTATTTCAAATCTTTTACAAACAAACTATGAACTCGCTCAACTTTATGTTGATTTTTCTCGCATGTTCTTTCTCAGGTTGCATTTCTAAGACATGGCACGGTCGGAATAGGAGAACCATGTGGAGTCGAGTACTTAGTGGGCGTTCATTTTCTAAAAGACTTAGCTTATTTGCTTCCGCTGTGCAATGACGATACCAGTCCAGTCACGCCAAGCTCTGATGATTTCGGGGTGTGACAGATTGGTATCAGAGCTATAGGTTACAGCGAATTAGGTTTCTGTTGTGATACCTAGGCTCTAACCTCACTTTCCTCTGGGACTTAGACTATTAAGACGTTGAATACATACCGAACGCCTAGTACTCGAATATGGTCTCCAACCGTTGCCGAAAGACCAACAGTCAAAATTTTGTTTTCAAACATACGCTATTGTGGTGTTTTACACACGGTACACGAAATGATTACATACAGTACACAACACTCTGAAAGTTTAGGAAACATGCATTTAAGACCTTCGGAAAAGGGAATTCAGTCTGGGAGGCTGGGAGGCTAGTGGGACTAGGAGACTCAGTCTGAGAGGCTGGGAGGATTGTCTAGTGGGACTAGGGAGTCAGTCTGAGAGGCTGGGAGGCTAGTGGGACTAGGAGATTCAGTCTGAGAGGCTGGGAGGATAGTCTAGTGGGACTAGGAGATTCAGTCTGAGAGGCTGGGAGGATAGTCTAGTGGGACTAGGAGATTCAGTCTGGGAGGCTGGGAGGCTAGTGGGACTAGGAGAGTCAGTCTGAGAGGCTGGGAGGCTAGTGGGACTAGGAGATTCAGTCTGAGAGGCTGGGAGGATAGTCTAGTGGGACTAGGAGATTCAGTCTGAGAGGCTGGGAGGATAGTCTAGTAGGACTAGGAGATTCAGTCTGGGAGGCTGGGAGGCTAGTGGGACTAGGAGATTCAGTCTGAGAGGCTGGGAAGATAGTCTAGTGGGACTAGGAGATTCAGTCTGAGAGGCTGGGAAGATAGTCTAGTGGGACTAGGAGATTCAGTCTGGGAGGCTGGGAGGCTAGTGGGACTAGGAGGACTATTTGATTGATTATTTGCGCATGTGTGTGTTTATTAAAGGTCATCACGTAGGAACCGCGAATATTAACTCGGGCACACATTATTATCCATATTGTCTGGGATATTTTAACTTCCCGAGCAGGCAGCCTACGCATAACAAAACGAGTGCACAAGAATACATGCAACTCAATCTTTACGTCAACGGATGTCGGGGCACATCACCTTCTACGCGGCACACAACGCTAGTGCACAGGTATACGTGAAACTTAAGCTATGCATCAACGGAGATTGAAGCGCGTCACATACGACTATCGAGGCGAGGCCTTTGAGAAGGAACGATGACGCAGATTTAACGACGACGCTAGATCCCTGTCAGCAGGAGAACTAACGATCAGGAAACGACAACTGGTCACGCGATCCTGCAACGACACGAATCATGCCAGGGAGAAGACGATTGTCTCCGCATTCCCCCCCCCCCCAACCTAACTAACGACGAATACGCTATGTTCGACATTCCATGGTAATGTCGCCTAACAATTGGTCGTCACACGAAACCCCAGGTAAAGTCCTCAAATTTCTTTATTGAAATTTCGAATTTCACACTTACTGAGTAGATTTTCGTATCTCTACTCCTCTTAATGGTCATTGTATCACGATCATTTCTTTACAAGTTACATACATGGTTTTTCGTTGTAACCATGCCTAAAGTTTTCTTGTCAATACATATATTTTCGGATTGCGCTAAAACCAAGTTCGATTGTTTGAACTTGCTCACTACACTTATTCGATTCGAGGCACCATATGATGTATTGGGAGCATCATATTCAAATCGATTTTTAACGAACACTTCATTTGTTCCGAGTCGTGGTAAACTTGTTTGGTATTCGACTCCATTAAATTGTTTGTTGATTCCGACACCATGTGATGGTGATTTTCATTAATTCGAAGCTTGCGCTGAATTCGTTTACGCATCTTATGCACGGATCTAAATATTTATTTACTGATTGCTTTCCAATCCACTTCGGTTTATTATATCAAAGCCGTCTTAATAGAATAGTGTGTTAAGACAATGGTACACAAATTCATTTCATATTCCGGTGTACCTCATAACAGTTCTTTCAACATCGATCGAATGCTTTGCGACATTCATTGCTTCTTCACCTTCGATCGAAAACATTGTTTCATTGATGTTCCATCTTCAATTGAAAATTCTTTGATGTTTGTTTGGAACAAACATTCATATTCACTTCATTGCGCTTTCAATTGACTTCAAACACGGTGAATTTGTTTGATCACCACTATTATTGAATTATTAAGTCACTACGACACCTTGTGGTGTCAGTACAAACTTGTAGCTTGGGCTAATTATGATTGAGCGTTTTATGCCAAACACAGGTGATACTTGTTCGATCACCTCTATTATTAAATTGTTTCATTCATTGCGACACCTTGTGGCGTCAGTATGACTTGCAGCTTGAGCTGATCACGATCGAGCGTGTCATGCGAACCATTACATTTGAGATTGTTGATTCTAAGTTCATCTAGTGGATGTTATTGCTTCTAGAACTCATTTACATGTTATAAACGTTCATATGGAATTCGATTGGTCGAAATTCCTGTTCATTGTTGGATCCTTGTTAACTTAGTCACATTAGTGACTGTACTTATACGTCTCGTTTCCTATGACATCAATTACTGAGACACATTTCTTTTAAACCGTTGGGATTCCTATTGTGGAGGAATGTCATTAAATTCACATGACTTGAATAAGTCTTGTTTCGATTATGCGGTCATTCACTTTGTTATTATTCGGACTTACCTGCGAATAACACAATTCTGAGGGGATAGCATAATCTAAATTTCGAGGACGAAATTTCTGTAACAGGGGGAGAATGTGACAACCCGTGATTTACGGTTCTTAATTACGTGATTAACAAGTAATTAACGCGATAATAAATAGTGATTTAGATGAAGATTAACTTAATTAGGCCTTTGGAGTGCCTAGGAACGCCTATCCGACTTTACAATGCGCGAACGGTGGTTTACAGAGAAGCCTGTGAAACGTTAAACGGCAACGGATTGAAACCGTACAAGATACTGACGACGCCGTCAAATAATAAATATCTACGATATATTTTAGCTTCGTAATTTAATTTTAGTGACTACAGTCGAAACCAGATAGAAAAACGGATTAAGGATGGCAACGATACAATTTTTCGCGATTATTACCGTGACCGACGAACGGGCGCGCAAACAACAACTACCGACCGTATTTTTGTGTATTTTAAATTTTGACGTTAAACGGGGTTCAGGATTTGGCAACGGGTCTCGTAGGAATTACGGGCCACTTACACATGGGATTGAGCTTGTGGGCCCTGGGCCCAAGCCTAAACCTACACCTAATATAATTAGATCTTAAAATCTTAGCAGGATTTCAAAATCTTTCAAAATCTCTTCGAGAGATTGTGCTTCAAATGTTGAAACATACAAATCCCCACAAGATCTATATGATCTCTAAAAACCTTTACAAAAGATCTTAACTCATTGGGCAAAACAACTGACCTAAATGTAAGTTGTATACATGAAAAATAATAGAAACCCTTTCACTCTATTAATATACACACAAATGAGACACAGAGAAACCATCTTCTCTAAGCAATACACACACATAAATCTACCTTACTCTCTCTCGGTTACTACCTGCAAACCACAAAGGGACTTGACCTTATCAAAACATCATCTACCTCACCTCCACTCTCCCTCTCGACCTGCTGGAGCCAAACCCCCCCCCCCCTTCGATGATCTTCAGTCCGACGACCAGAGAGAGGGGCTCCCACCGGCGCCGATTTACGATCCGGTGACTCCCCTCTTAGACGACTCCCATCAGCCCACACCATCCCGGTAACTTGTTTTCCGGTGATTAGATCGAAGAGAGAGAAAGAGACACAGATGGATCGAGAGGAGAGAGAGTGAACCAGGTGGTGCTGGTTGGTGGTTCGAGCAGCAGAAAGGGAGCCGAGAAGAGGAGAGAGAACCGGCGGACCGACGGTCGGTATCATTGTCCGGCGGTCGGCGTCTTTGACCGGCGGACATTGCCTTTGTCCGACGAGTTTCACCAGTTTCGGGGTTTTCAAGTAAGTTCCGGGTCAGTTCCAAACTCAGATTTGATGCTCAGTTTTGAGTTGGTTTGGGTCGGGTTCTCGGCACAGCAGACTCAGCTCGGGTACAGGTGATTCAGGTCAGGTATGTGCAACACCAGGTTGTGTTCGGTTCAGAATCGAGGTTTCGAGTTTTGTTTCGGGCTCGGTCAAAGTTCGGTTCAGACGGTCCGGCTCAGTCAACAGGTTAAACGGGTCGATTCAGGTCTCGCGGTTCGGGCAGACGGTCAGCTTCAGTTTTGGCTCGGTCAACTCGGGTCAAACCCGGTTGACTCGGTCAAACTCAGTCAACCCGAGTCAACTCAGTTGACTCGGTCAACTCGGTCAGCTCGACATATCGACTCGAAGAAGGGGTAAAGATTTTACGGCGTTACTATTTCGTGTTTAATACTTTTAACTCATTACGTAAAAACGAGCTCGAACCGAAACAAAATGGTGAACCGATAGTTAAAGTATACATTGATTTATTATTTGGTTTATATAAATTTGATTATACGTAAATGTTGATAGAATATTGATTGAGTTTTGAAATAAAACGACAACTTGTGTTGTCGGGGCCGTCCAAAAATAGAGGAAACTCTGCCCGTTTTTCGAGAAAAACCCTTAAACACGACACGTATTATATTTCAAAAACGACGCTTAAAGGAATTCGGTTTTATAATACTTCAAACCTTGATAATTCCAAACGCTTTTACAAATAAATATAATGTTATATTTATTTGGAACGTCGTCAACTCGTGTACTTTTACAAAATAAATATAGTTATATATTTATTCTAAATGTCGTACAACGCGAAATCTTTTACAAGAATAAATATGGGTTATATATTTATTTACAAACAAAACAACTCGACGATTTCTTTATAAAATAAATATAACTTTTCATATTTATTTTATACGCCTAAACGGCATATACGTATATTTTTGGCAAATATACACAAGACGCAATATACATAATACTTTCATACGAATATTCCTACATACTCAAACGACTTCTCGCGACAGTTTAACTCAGTCATTTCGTTAAGTTAACAACTTACTGTCAAATCGTTCGATTAACGAATCGGTAGAGCTCGGTGACACGTAGTTAGTTACTACGTTTATTTAGAAACTTATTAGATATTCCATGTTAGGAATATTGTAGAATGCACGCTAGCAAGTCAAGTCTTGGAAACGACATCACGAAGTCGTAAATTAGCTAGCTTTGCACAGGAATATTCAGGCGAGTTCATAACCCCCACTCTTTACTATTTTACATTTTTATAAATGTTTTCGGGGTGGGAAGACATGCACATTTTGCAAAAACATACAAAGTTTTGAACTGACTCGTATCTCTAAATCATATTACGAAGGGATTTTGAGGAACACAAATGATTTACGAAAGGTTATACTAAACATACCGGTTTTTACGAAAACAAATGCTTATTTTCGAAATGTGAATGATATTCGGCCAGGGTGACCGGGGATTGGGTTAGGGTAACCAGGAAAGCTGGTCAGGGTGACCAGGAATCTGGCCAGGGTGACCAGGGATTTATTTTATATACGGTATGGTTAGCGTAAGGAGGTGTTTTATTCCGATCATGTGAGTGGGTAGGAGCAATATGAGGCCATTAGTCCTCATGTCGGGACCGAGGGACAGGAGCGGTAGATCTATCTGGGTGTAGCGAGCCCAGCCCCAGGCCAAACTAGAAACGGACCTTGGGGTGACTTTGTCCACATACTAATGCCGTGGCGAAATCTGCTAGGTTTGAGTCTCCCTATTTGCGCTTCACATATATCAGTGGCCTTGCAAACCATTGGTGATCACAAGTCCCCTTATTTGCTACATACCAGGGATTTTATACGTACGAAACATACTTGTTCATACAAATTAAATACCATGTTTTCTACAAAATTTAAGGCATAAGATTATGCGGGTCGAAGTCAGGGTGGGCATTGACAGCTTTGCGAACATTACAAATACACGGCTTTACAAATACATGGTTTTATGAACATAACGTGTTACAAACACAACGTTTCTATATAACTTGGCAAGAAAATGATTTTTTTTTAATTCATTTTCTCAATACTATTTCAAAAACCGGTTATTCCAAAGATTTATTTCAAATCTTTCACAACTCAAAGGATTTATCTCAAACCTTTCACAACTCAAAGGATTTATCTCAAACCTTTCACAACTCAAAAGATTTATTTCAAATCTTTTACAAACAAACTATGAACTCGCTCAACTTTATGTTGATTTTTCTCGCATGTTCTTTCTCAGGTTGCATTTCTAAGACATGGCACGGTCGGAATAGGAGAACCATGTGGAGTCGAGTACTTAGTGGGCGTTCATTTTCTAAAAGACTTAGCTTATTTGCTTCCGCTGTGCAATGACGATACCAGTCCAGTCACGCCAAGCTCTGATGATTTCGGGGTGTGACATTACAGATATCATCTAGGTATACTCACCTGTAAGACTGAATATTGGGATCTGGATACGGGAGTATATTTAAGAGGTGGGACACATGAATGAGTTTAAGTTCTTAAAACACCTAATTCGTATCCTGAATCAGTTGAAATTTGTGTGAAAATTTAAGTGGATTAGTATATCGACAGTCTAAGTGAATTGTTTTATTCTTAATGTGTAACTAAGCTCAACGGTACTTGTGACTTGTTAAAAACTAATATGATCCTCTGACGCAAACTCAAACAAAAATATTGCTTGTAAATATGTTTGTAAATATTTCGTTACTGCTTTATATTTTCAGAAAATACTAAAATTTTGATTCTACTTTATTTTCGACAACCGATGTCTGAGATGCTGAGTGTCAAAATCTAAGTAAGCTGATTGTGTTTCTGAAAATAAAACAAGTTCATTAATTTGAAACTTGAATTTTTAACAAAAATCAAAAATAGTTTGTGATGTCTCCAAGGTCATTAGTTTGGACTTGGATGATTAACTGTGAGGGATTTGGATGCTTATATTGTTATAGAGCCAGTTTCCGATTCTGTTCGCTGAAACTGCAAAATTCTGAAATTGGTTAAAAAAGTGTTTGTTTAAAAGGTTTGAAAGAGCCAGGTTACAATTCCTGGATAACTGAAGTTTAAAATGTTGTTACTTATAAATGTATGAGTGTTGCAGTTGTTGTACCAGACTACGATCCTTATAGCCGAGTCTAAGGGGAAGTCTGAAGACGAGCTCAATGCAAGAGGAAGCGTGGATTCAAGGAACCAGGAAACTATCCTGAAGGAGCTTGTATACGGAAATCCAGGTGTCGATCCTAAAGCACGGAAGCTTGACGACAGGGGGAGCCTGAAGAGTTTACTGAAAGGGGGAGCTGAAGCTGAAGACAGATCCACGGGGATTCTATTCAAGCAAGAGGGAGTCTACGTTGATGAAAACATGTTAAAGCTTCAAGAAGACTCAAAGAGAGAGAGAGAAAGACAAGACGCTACGAGATTGACTGCGGCAATATCCAAGGGGGAGTCTGTTAGTGCATTTATGTCTATCGCCTTCGTCAATCCGAGCCGTAGCGAGAAACTGTTTAATTCTAGCTTTATATTGTAATATCTAGTTTTAAAAGGCAAGGTGGTATAATTGTAAATAAGGAGAACCTCTTTATATCCCTTGGCCTATAAATAGATCCTTATGTCATAGATTTAGGACTTTATGCTCATTTGGAGAATTAGAGAGCTCTAGATCTAGAGAGAGAAAGTGATTCAAGGTGCTTGTATTTGTTAGATTTCTAATAGAATCGCGTTTATATTACATCGTGTGTGTTAGGTCACGTTCGTGTACGGATTCCGCACGTCATACGTTCGTTTCGCAATCGTTTCGGAGTCAAAACCGGTCCTACACTATCGGCGAGTTGTATACTTATTTTTGTAGGGCTTGTTTTCCCTAAGCCGAGTCAGTTGAACATTGATGAAGGCATGAGGTTGATGCCAGCCCCAAGATCGGCTAGTGCGTTGCGAATGGGGGATTCCCCAATTGAGCAAGGAATTGTGAAGCTTCCAGGATCAATCTTCTTTTGCGGAAGTTTGTTGAGTAGTAAGGCGGAGCATTCTTCGCCTAAGTTAACTACTTGCAATGATTCAATTTTCCTTTTATGAGTGAGGAAGTCCCTCATGAATTTTGAATATTTAGGCACTTGAGTTAGGACTTCGATAAATGGAATATTAACATGCAATTGTTTTAGTAAATTTTCAAACTTTACAAATTGCTCATCGGTCTTTTGGCGAAGTAACCGACCGGGGTATGGAATCGGAGGAGTCTTAGTAGGCTCTTGAATTGGAGGGGAAGCCTTCTCTTGTTGGGTTGAGGGAGGCGTTGTGGTTTGGTGAGATTGGCTTCTTTCGTTGGTCGGTAATGGCGCATCTTCGGGACCCACGGTTCGGTTTCTCAATGTGATGAGATGTACTTGCGCCTTTGGGTTGGTTTCGGTATTACTTGGCAACGCGCCTTCTGGTCTCTCGGAGAAATTTTGTGCTACTTGATTTAATTGTTTTTCAAAGTTTTGAATGCTAGCTTGTTGATTTCTGAAATTTGATTCCAATTGTTGAAATCGATCCGAGTTTTTCTTTTTGGTGTCGGAGATGAGGCGAGATACAGTATGTTCAAGCCTTTCTCGTCCACCTTGTTGTTGAGAAAAATTTTGTGGTTGTTGAAAGTTTGTTCGTTGGTTTTGATTTTGTTGGTTACTACTATTGCCGGGTTCTCTCCGACCAAGGTTAGGGTGGTTACGTCATCCTTGGTTGTAGGTACCCGTTGGAGGACCCGACGGCCTAGGTCTATTAGCAATGTAGTTTACCGTTTCCGTTTGATCATCTAATTCTTTCATACAACTCCAACTTTCATGTGGCCCACCACACCCCTCATAAGCCATAACCGAGACCGTTTTTGCCATTTCTAATTTTTTTTATTTTTGAAGAAAGGGCCTCGATTTGAGCTTGTAAAGAAGTGCTTTCATCAACCTTATGGGTGCCCGGGGCAATAGATTTATTTCCTCGGGGAGTGTGCCACTGAAATTTGTTTGAGCAATTTCCTCAATTTGATTATATATTTCATTTAGGCGACGATTACCTAAAAGTCCCCCCGAGCTAGAATCAAGTGTTTGTCTTGTGTGTGGCAACAACCCATTGTAGAAAGTGGATATTTGTTGCCATACCGCAAGACAGTGATGAGGACACATTCTTAGTAGCTCCTTGAACCTTTCCCAAGTTTCATATAAGGATTCCCCATCCTCTTGTGAATATGTATTAATTTCAGTCATTAGTTTAGCCGTTTTTGCAGGAGGGAAATACTTATATAGAAACTTTTGGGCTAGTTCATCCCAGGTGTTTACTGAGCCAACTGGGAGGGTGTTAAGCCAAGCCTTAGCTCGGTCTTTTAGTGAAAATGGAAACATTCGAAGGCGGATGGCGTCGTTTGATGCTCCATTGATCCGAAAGGTATCACATATTTCTAAGAAATTAGTAATATGTAGATGGGGATCCTCGTCCGCAAGCCCATGAAAAGTTGCGGAGTTTTGAAGCATTTGTATCAAATGCGGTCGAAGTTCGAAGTTGTTGGCTTCGACATTCGGTGCATTGATAGCGGCGCCGAGATTACCCACGGTGGGTCGTAGGTAATCCGTGAGGGTACGTTGGTCCGCCATTGGAAGTGGGTCCCCCGTAACTTTCTCTTGTTTTTAGCTTTAAGTCTTTTTCTGAGAAAGCGTTCGGGTTCTTCTAGAGGTTCTTTTATGTCTCTACTAGAACTGGAGCTCATACACTACGTAGAAAGTTCAGATGTGGCGCATGGGTTCCAAGTCCTGCAATAAAAACAGAAAACAACGTTGGTCAGAAAGTTCACCACGGCCCCATACTCAGGTGAACACGGCCCGTGGTCGGAGATACAGTGATTGTTTTCCGGATCCCTGTTACTCGGGAGTTTGACACGGCCCCGTGCTCAACTCTCTGTAACTCAGAAAATAAAAACTGCCTGTAATAATACTGGGCACGACCCGTGTCCGACCAGGCACGGCCCGTGCTGAGCTCTGCAGAAACTGAAAAACTTAGAAAAATCCTAAAAAAAACAGAAAAATTAGAAAAAACGATTAGGCCGCTGATTCCTAACTTTCTTAAAATCCTTGTGTCCCCGGCAACGGCGCCAAAAACTTGATGTGCGTAAGTGTGTATAGTTTTTAATGTATATTTTTAAGCCCTTTTACACTTTTTAGCCAAGTTTTAAATTTATAAAACACGATATTTACTAACACTAAACACACATATGGGCAAGTGCACCCATCGTGAGCGTAGTATAGTGTTGGTAAGATACCGAGGTCGTCCAAGGACACAAGAGCTTTTAATACCGGTTTATCCTCAACGTCTAATCAAATCAAAAGTTAGAAAAGGTTTTTAAACAAGAAAAATAAAACTAACTAAAATGCTGAAAAATAAAATAAAATAAAAAACAGATAGACAAGATGAATCACTTGGATCCGACTCGTGTATAGTGTAACCTTTGATTATTTCCGCACTTTTACATTTTTTAAGAGATTATCTTAGTTATTGTAGTAGGTCCCTCTTTTGAAGGTGACGTTACCCTCAACCCAGTAGTTTGAGTCAGCAAGGATACAATCCTAAAGGGTCGGATTATTGAAAGATAATTAATTAAGTTATTAATGCATATTATGGTAGGCCCATCTTTTGAAGGTGACGTTACCCTTGGCTAAGTAGTCTGAGTCAGCAGGGATGCAGTCCTAAATAGCCAGGTTAAAGTATTAATAGTAGCTTACTTATGAGGGGATCAAAGAGTTTGGACCCCCGCCATTCAATACCGGTGGGTATTGAAGGAGGTCCTACTAAATTTGACCCAGGTCCTTTGCAGGATCTATACACTGAACAATGGCAAGACTCTTACCAAACCGTTCCCTTAACCCCCGACCAGGTAGCCAACATACCTCCATATAGACCGTGGAGATGTGAATGGTGAAAATCTTTTATTTTATATAGACAGTAAAATAATGCCAAGACACCACGGACAAACGATAAGGAAGAATCACCTTCAACATAAGAAACTAGTTATTAAAGTCATTAATACATAACCAAATAAAAAGTGCGAAAAGATTAAAAATAAAAAGTATTACACTAGACACTTGTCTTCACCAAGTGATGTAAAAGACTTAGGCAAACATGGCCTTTGATTGTCAAGAACTCTTACGATCAATCTTGGATCCCGAGACGACTCACACACTCTATGATGGACAATGGATAATGGTGGTGGATGATGGTGTTGTGATGGAGGTGGGTGGTGGATGAAGTGTGAGAGAGGTGGTGTGCCAAGGGATGGTTTGCAAATGAGCCAAGCACCCCTATTTATAGCCTGAACAACAGCTCGGGCACGGCCCCGTGTCCATTGGGCACGACCCCGCATCCATCCTCCTTCCCTTTCTTCATTAATTGCAGTTTGTCTGCATTAGTTGACCACACCCCCGTGTCCGCTGGGCACGCCCCCGTGTGCAGAAGCGTATCTGTACTATCAAGATTTCCCCAGATTCTACGAATCTTAGAGTTGACCATGGCCCCGTGTCCGCTGGGCACACCCCCGTGGTGGGTGATAGAAGCTTCTACAGCTTTGTCTTTTCTGCTGACACTTGGGCACGCCCCCGTGCTCACTGAGCACGGGGCGTGTTCGGCCTTCTGTTCTCTTGTTTTTTCTTTGGAAGATGCTGTCGGGGGGTCGGGCAGGCGACGTTTGTTCCTTTTCTTGTATTTATGTTAGATTTAGCTGCCTTTTTTGCTTCTTTTGTTCATTTGAGCTCATTTAATCCTGAAAATACAAAAGGAAGAAAAAAACACACTTTTTCCAACATTAGTACTAAAAAAGGGTTGGTTTTAAGCCACATTTGATGTAATTTGTATGTTGCATTTTGCACACATCAGGATGCTTCCAAGGGGTCGGGCATGTCACGTTTATTCATTTTCTTGGTATTTATGTTGGTTTTTGCTGTATATGTGTTCCTTTTGCTCGTTTAAGCTCATTTGGTCCTATAAATTCAAAAGGAAGATAAAAACACACTTTTTCGAACATTAGTACTAAAAAAGGGTTAGTTTTATACCTCATTTGATGTAATTTATATCTTGTTTTTTGCACACATCAGACACCGAGCAATCACTTATAATCTGGTCTCTATTCATATCAGAAAGTTACAGCACCGTAAGACCAGTCGGACAACATGTCCCCTCAGGGATCCAAAAGCTTGTCCAAATGGGAACCCCAACTCCCTATTTATAGGCAACAACCTATTCAAATAAACCTATGTCCATCTGTCCGGATGGACTCGATCCGTCCGTATGGACTTTTACAATTACACAACATGTCCGGTTGGGGTTTACGAATGGACTATTGTTGTCCATCCGTCCGGATGGACCTTTACAATATCATCACCATGTCCAACTGATCCTGTTCTATACAATATTCAACACACACTCTATCTAGCTATTCGCACAGTGGCAGACGTACGAAATATGCACCAACAGATTCCCCCTCGGCTGTCACTGTCGAATCGTCACAAAACCTTGAGTTGTGATTGAATATTCTGCAGTCTTCAACTATCCTGCAACTTTAATCAGGCATCTTGAAATCTTCAACAGATTCCCCCTTGATTGATGATCCGGGTTTGCTTTTGACAAAGTTGAGCACGTTCCCCCTGAAATGAATCTTCAGGTCTATTGCACAGTTCACGACTCTCCTCTGATTTGCTAAACTGCAATCTTCATGAACAATTACCAACTTGAAACTAATCACTGCAGCATTCTCTGTTTCAGCTTTAGCCACGTCCGCGTTCAGTTTTTAGATAAAACCTTTCAGCATCACGATCTCGCATTCTGCCTGCTTGATCTAAGAATGTATAAAAAACTCAACCAGCAATTGATAGAAACTTCAAATACCCCACTGATTAACTTCAAATCAGTAATTCCCCCTGAAGATCTGATATCCCGTTTTCCACGATCACTTTAACGCACCGAAAGAATGATTGATCTAGATAAACGATATTCTCCACAATCAGCGAATCTTCATCGGGTAAACGAACCATCTGGTAACGTATACTGATCTCTGAAGCATTCGTCCACAATTAGATTCACCCTCTCGGATAATCTCGATCTCGAAAGAATTCATCCACAATCAGCTTCACATCCCTTGACAATTTTGAAGTCGGAACCACCCGAATACTATTGCATTGTCACGAATTTCAAAAATGTCAGAATTTCAACATATAACATTGAAATTTTTATTCCCCTCATTTTTGAAAATTCTGACGTCTACTTACTGAATTCCCCCTCACACTAAGCAAATCAGTTCTCTTAACATCTCTGAAAAACTCGACTATGCCGAAAATATGAAATTTTTTCTCAAACGTCAGTTTTTCATCTATCCGGATTTTACGTTTTGGCCCATAAATAGTCAGATACACCTGAAGATAAATATTCTGCACCAATATCATGACTACCCCACTAATTTCTACAATTTGTGATGGCATCATCAAATTTGTTCGCTAAAGCCCCAGACGGTGTCCCCGAATAACCCAGCTTGTTTATTAAAAACCCGAAAAAATTTTCAATCACGAAATTTTTTCTAGAGACTCACCTCGTCGTTACGATCAAAAAATGCCTTTTTTAGGCATTAGTTCATCCATCTGAATGGAGTAGGTCCATCCGTCCGGATGGACTGATCTTGGATCAAGTTGACATTTTTGCACCTGAGTGTCTTCATCCGTCCGAATGGAGTTGATGTCCATTCATATGAGTCCACCCGATCCGATGTGTCCATTCAGACCGAATGTGTTCGAACACCTCAAGAACACTCCAAATCACAATTTCCGATCCAGAACCTTTATTTCTGTGAATTTCTTGATGAAATTTCACAGGATTGTGTGAAAATCAATTCCGAATCTAATGATGTATTCAATTTCAAATTCCATCTGTGAATTGTCTTCAATTTATTGTTTTTCTATGTTTTAACGTCAAAACTCCCTACACGTCCAAAATCTATGAGCGTATGTGATTCAACCGACTGTTACATAGATTGAATCGGTATCGTAGCTCTGATACCAATTATGACTCCAGGATCCGGCGAGTTTGACGGAGCTTTGATCCCGAGATGATCGGTTCGGTGATAAGAAATGAGTAGAAGATAGAAACGACACCGATCAATCACTTATAATCTGGTCTCTATTCATATTTGGAAGTTACAGCACCGTGAGACATGTCCCCTCAGGGATCCAAAAGCTTGTCCAAATGGGAACCCCAACTCCCTATTTATAGGAAACAGCCTATCCGGATGAACCTATGTCCATCCGTCCGGATGGATGGACTTTTACAATTACACAACCTGTGACATTTGTGCCATTACGATCATCATACAATTAGGAATCCAATGAAATCTTGTGCTTCATTCTCAGGATTTGTATAATTACATGTGACAAGTACACATATCAAATTTCGTATGATTCCGAACTCTCGAGAAGCTTTTCTGGAAGTTATAAGCAAACTATTACGTAAACGTAACCGGCTTAACGCAACAAAAACTCCAGGACAGTGACATAAGCTTAACATACCTTAAATAACCTTTACATAACTTAGAAATAAGTTTTTAAGGGTTTGGTATGGCAAAAACAAGTTTATTCGATCACGGGGACTATTTGCGTCAAACCACAAAAGTCTTCCGATTCGCGTAGAAACGAACATTCCAGAACAAGATCATAAGCTAAGCATACCCTAAATACCCTTTACATAGCTTAGAAATATGTTTCTAGGGGTTCGGTATGCGAAAATACGCTTATTTGATCACAGGGGCTAAAAGCGTCAAAACTGCGAAGGTATGCAAATGCGTGCATATCTTGCGTTCTGACCATACCCGAACATCCAAAATTTTTTGTAATCACTAAAATATTGTATTTTAGTGATGGGAATTCAAAAATACCATTTGTCGCGTAATTTGGATCGTTTTCGCGTCCGTTCAAGTTTCGGCGTAATTAACCGAAAAACGCGATCGTACGACCAAACGAACCAACATCCATGATATTTCCAAGCATATTTCAAGTCCCCTATGCTATAACATCCTTATAAAACCTGAATTTGAGGTTAACGGGGGTTATACGCGTCAAAAACCATCAAAACATGCTGCAGGGACTGAAACTGTCAAAAATGAAACTTTTGGCAAAACAGGTCTCCCTCACGTCACGCGAGGGCTCCCTGGGGTCCTGGCGCGACACATGACAGGGACTATTTTTCAGAACTTTCCATTTTCTGCAGCAGCCTTTGTCTTTCAAGTGGTTTTTGTTATTGTGGGCTATTTGTGTGATCTCCAAGCATAAAATCTGATCTTGGACACATGGAATGATCTTGTTCTTCCTTGGGCAACACACAAAACATGTGGCATGATCTTTTGGTTCATGGATTACTATAAATAGCATGCCCCATTTCATTCACAACTTGCTCAATTCATTCTTTCTTCATCTTGAACTCTAAGTGGAGGCTACCACACTTGTTGGAGGCTTCCTACCTGAGTTGTAAGCGTTCTTCCTAGTCTTGTTTATTTATTTTAGCTATTTCAAGCTAAAAGTCAAACAATGTTTGACTTTCGGCTTTGACCATGAATTGGTCAAGACAAAGTTCGATTGAACTTTGCAACGTGATCATAATCACGATGGTAATAGTCCCTTGCGACTATACCTACTGATTACCACGTTGACTAGTCAAAGTGACGAGTCAAAGTTTCGGTCAAAATGCACGATTATGTGCATTTCGCGACGAAACTATTTTCGGGTATCAAAACACCTTCTTTTGATACCAAATCGGTTTTCTAACTAGTTAAACATGTTTTAATATGTTTAACTCGTCACTTCTAGTTTAGTGCTTGTTTAGGGTCGTAAGTCAAGCGGTCTCGACAACCGCTTAGACTTTCGAACCCCACCCGTTTGATCGATCATTAGGATCCGACCAAACATATTTTGTGACCATAGTTGCATAGGGAATAACCTTCCGAGGTTATACCTTATGGTCACTTCGTTTAATTAGTTGTATGATAGGTAGTATATATGCCTTAGGAAAATGACCAAAATGCCCTTTTTGCGCATAATCTCAATTTAAACATATCTG
Organism: Helianthus tuberosus; assembly: GCA_030545235.1. NCBI lineage: Eukaryota > Viridiplantae > Streptophyta > Magnoliopsida > Asterales > Asteraceae > Helianthus > Helianthus tuberosus. Next base: position 39,715 of record JARYGA010058435.1, read on the forward strand.
ATTAAAATTTTGCCACTTAAACTGATTATGCAACATATTTAAACATGTTTAGGCATATAATACTTGTCATAGGACTAGTTAGGCCATCCGAACGCGCATTTGCCCAAATGACGCGTTAAAGTAGCGTAAACTACCTTAATGGGTCATAACGGGTCATAAGCACTTAGGATAGGTTTCAAATCAGAATGTAGGCTTTGTTAAACCATATTATATGAGTTCCAACACTCATTTGGTTTACAAGACCTCATTCTATCCGATCTCCCGATTTAGGCCTCGATTATTAACATAGTGATCTGATACTAGGAGCCACTTGATTCCTTGATTTCCCGAGCTCTATTAGGACACTTAATCAAGGATACTCGCAATCTCAAGTGAGTATATAGTTCCCCTCTTTTACTGCTTTCCATTTTTTTGGGGTGATTCATATTTGCTAAATACTTTTCAAGTTTTCATAAACAAAGGCTATGGTTTATATAAAACACAATGATTTCAATAATGTGAACGAACTTGTTGGGGCGTTAGTCGAAAGACGAATGACATTCATTAACTTTCATCAAGCCAACCAGTAGTATGTTATGGTACCATAGGATCTGACAAATCCCGTTACTAGGCTATTCACTGGATTTGGTGGGTAGTTTGGGGAACGACAGAAACTGTTTTCTGATTAACAAATCATGTGTTGATTTGCTAGTCTTGTTAAAGAGGCCTCTCAGGGTCTATTAAAGATACCCCATGGGTGGTATATCGAGTCACACAGGTTTGAATGTACTCTTTAAAGAACGACCAAAAGTTGTATTTCACAATTAAAACAAGGACGATTGAACGATGGTTTATAACACGAATGATTGGAACGATTTGAACGATTGGTTTATGGTAAGTGATTAGGTAACGAGGCGTGTGTAATGTGATAAAAGCATGGTGGATACGCCGCTGGTACTTCCTATATATAAGTGCTTTTATCACATTACATTTTGTAGCGTTATCTAGATCACTTGGACAAATGTTTTCAAAACGATGTCACACTACGAGGTTTACTTAAAGATATAAACCATACAATGTTTACTTTCAAAAACGATTTACTACTTGGTTTTACAAAACAAATGTTTTCAGTCAAGATTCATGACTACAATGGTTTTGGTTTACTTATATCATCTTGTAAAGATGATAAAACATATTGCAATATCAAATACTTTTTTATTTCAAGGTACATACTCGACAACTCTAGTAGTTGGTCGAGGTATTGCAATATGAATTCAAGGCCATGAATTTGACATACAAAACTTATGTACTCGCCGACATTTTTATGCTGACTGTTTTCACATATGTTTCAGGTTCTATTATGTGACGATCGTTGATTGCTTGCTACATATAGGATGGACGCGGGCCTTAGTGACTTAAAACTTGAAAGACAATTGTTGTATTCATTTGGTTCATTTCAAAACAATGAGTCAATTAACGAAATAAAACAAAACTTCAATTTCCATGTGTTGTGAAACAATGATTCTGTTACGACACTCCCCGACGTTTCCGCCACGGTTTGTTGTATTACGCGGTCGGGGTGTGACAGAAGAGTTGGTATCATAGCTCATGGTTATTGGGAATTAGGTTATTAGTAAGGCTCTTAACCTAGTCTATAACCTTCCTAGGACCCTAACGCAAGAAATTTGCATTTAGATTCTTAACACAATACCAATCACCTATCCTTAGGTGATTAGCACAAACAAAACACAATTCGTTCTCTCGAGTCAAAATTTTCAAAATTTCACAAGAAATCATCTATCCTTAGATGATTTTTTTTAGGCTTTTAAGCCTTTGGTGTTTTCAAAATCTCGTCAAAGTTTGGGTTTTAAATGTGAACATGTGCAATCCGGAAGGGTAGGTGCCTGTACCTCGAGTTTTCTGTCTAAGGCTAGAGTGTTCGTACAAATCCACATTATCAAACCAGTCACTCATACCTGGGAACTCTTGGGGTGAGTGTCCGCTTATAGGCTAAAGCATGTCTTCGCGATACATTATTATGACCCACTTACTTTGATTAGTCACCGTGTCGTTTGTTTGTTTTAGGTAACGAACAAATGATCACAATCCTTATGCTTTGTCGATATTTTTAAACATTCTATTTTAACTATCCAATGTCAATCTCACTCGTTTCTCATGTTTTCTTGCTCCTTTTTAGAAAATGCCTCCTAGACGCGATCAAACTCAAGATGGAATCTCACTCGTTTCTCATGTTTCCTTGCTCCTTTTTAGAAAATGCCTCCTAGACGCGATCAAACTCAGGATGCTGCACTCGCAGCCCTAGTTGCTCAGCAGATTGCTGCTGCGATTCTGAACCTCATTACCCAGATAAACCAAGCGAATAACAATAACAACAATAAAAATGCTCAGTGTAGCTACAAAACGTTCAATTCAGCTAAACCACTGAAATTTTCTAGGTCTCAAGGAGCAACGGTGCTCCTACAATGGTTCGAGAGTCTAGAAAGCACATTTCGACATGTTCAGTGTCCAAATGAGCGAAGGGTTGAGTACACATCTAGTGTTTTCAAGAAACGAGCACTAACATGGTGGAATGGTGTGATGAGAGACAGGGGTGCCGATGTGGCAATGGCTCAAACCTGGGAAGAGTTTTGAGCTCTAATGATGAAGGATTTCTGTCCTCGTCATGAACTCAGGGCACTGGAAAGGGAATTCGACGATCTTAAACAAGATAGCGGTGAGCATCGAGCCTACACTGATCGTTATGAGGAACTAAGTCTGTTGTGTCGTACCATGGTTACGCCTTTAGATAAGGCAATTAAAAAGTACATTGATGGCCTCCCTGACCCAGTTCAGGACATTGTTACTGTAGCAACCCTACCACAGTTAGACAGGCCATTGAACTATCTGCTACCCTGAATGAATCACAGATCAGGAAGGGTAAACTTTTCCAAAAAGGCGATAAGAAACCATCAGACAAGACTAAATCAAAGGATAACAAGATTGAATCCTCTAAGAAGTAAAAGAAGCGTAAGGCTTCACAGAACTTCGCTGTAGTTGCTCGGAACAATCAGGTTGCCCCCAATCAACCAGCACAGCCTCTTGCTAAGAAAACATATGCTGGTACTGCACCGCTATGCAACAGGTGTAATACACAACACCAAGCTCACCTACAGTGTCGTCAGTGCACATCACGTGGGCGACTTGGTCACCTGGCAAATGCTTGTCGAACTAACCCGAACCAAGGTGGTCAAAACCCACCTCAAGCCAACCCTGATCAAGCTCGTTTTCCACCTGGTTCTTGCTACAACGATGGCGAGATGGGCCATTTTAGAAACAACTGCCCAAAGCTTTTTAATGTAAATCCGGCCCGTGGATGAGCATTTGGCTAACTGGAAGACGATGCTGCTTTGAAACAATCAAACTTTATGCTTTGTTTCTTTTGTTATCCAAGACTTTGAAACAATTAGTTTGGTTTATAAACAAAATTCTATTTGCATTTCGATATACGAAAACAAATGTGGTTACATGTATGAATGACATACCCTCATGATACCGACACCAAGGAACCATGTTCCTTGCATGAGAAACTACTCTCGTAGTTCTTTCAATTTTGAGATCGCTCGTGATCTCCCCAAAATCCTAAGTACTCGTTTCTTCTAAAGAAACAAAGTACAAGGTACAAGTTACATACTCTGGACGAGTACTCATAGTACCACTTTAAATTCCTGCTTGGATATCTAAGGGTACTTTCCATAAGTCCATAGTTGGTCTTATGCGATGTGTCTATATACATATCATTACATTATGGTTTTCATAACAATATACACAGTATATGATTTCAAAACATCATTCATGATTTCAAAAACATTTCATATGATTTAGAAACATTTAAACATAGTATATTTTCCCAATATACCAAGTGCATAATTTCAAAAACATTATCCATGTTTTCAAAACCCTCATATATGATCTCAAAATCATCTCACATGGTTTTAAAAGATTTTATAAACATATTTACCTAATACATCTATTACATGATTTTAAAGATCCCATGCATAATTTTCAAGAACACTCTACTCGTATGATGACTGAGCGTATGTAGTACACAATTTTCAAGGACATTCTACTTCGTATGTTGAATTAGCATACCTAGTACAAGGTTTCGAAACAATTTCTCGCTACACAAATTCCAAAATCCTTATAGGATCTTCCTATCTTCATAGTTAGATCCTTGTGGATGTTTAAAGCGCAAAATCAAAGCCCTTAATTTGATCCTTTGTGTGCTTTAATACATATGTTACGAGTCAATAAGGACAAAGCCAAATCCTTATAAGATCTTCCTATCTTCATAGTTAGATTCTTGAGGATGTTTAAAGTACTAATTGAAGTCCATGGATTAGATTCCTAGTGTACTTTAAATGCAAGTGTACAAATCGATAACAAATTGATAACAAGTTGATGACCAAGCTGACAATTATGTGATTATTATGTGTTTATGTGTTATGTGTGATCCGAATGCTCGCTATCCAAATCCTTGTAGAGTCTTCCATATCTTCATATGATGGATTCTTAGAAGGATATCCAAAAGTACTATCTTAAGTCCTTAATGGGCTTCTATCTAATAGTTAAGACACTTGGATTGTAAAGTACTATTCCAAAGTTAAAGACATCATTCGTTGATGTAGTTAAAGAGACCCTTTGGTGGTCTAGTTAAAGAGATCATGTGTTGATCTAGTTAAAGACATCATTCGTTGATGTAGTTAAAGATACCCTTTGGTGGTCTAGTTAAAGACATCGTTCGTTGATGTAGTTAAAGAGACCCCTTGGGTAGTCTAGTTAAAGAGATTGATTCGTCAATCTAGTTAAAGATATCATTTGTTGATATAGTTAAAGAGACCCTTTGGTGGTCTTGTTAAAGAGATCATGTGTTGATCTAGTTAAAGATATCATTCGTTGATATAGTTAAAGAGACCCTTTGGTGGTCTAGTTAAAGAGATCATGCGTTGATCTAGTTAAAGATATCATGTGTTGATATAGT
>JARYGA010058436.1:0-37363 GCA_030545235.1 Helianthus tuberosus
AGGTTTGTCATGTGTCTAGAGTTGACTCAGTTCATTTCCGTTTCTGAAGAATCCCCATTGAGGAAAATGACTCATTCCGTTCATTTTCGTTTCTGAAGAATATCCATCGAGGGAAATGAATATCCCTGGTTTTTCTTTTTCCTTCATTTCCGTTTCTAAAGAATACCCATTGAGGAAAATGACTCATTCCATTCATTTTCGTTTCTGAAGAATATCCATCGAGGGAAATGAATATTCTTGATTTTTCCTTCATTTCCGTTTCTGAAGAATACCCATTGAGGAAAATGACTCATTCCGTTCATTTTCGTATCTGAAGAATATCCATCGAGGGAAATGAATATTCTTGATTTTTCCTTCATTTCTGTTTCTGAAGAATACCCATTGAGGAAAATGACTCATTCCGTTCATTTTCGTTTCTGAAGAATATCCATCGAGGGAAATGAATATTCTTGATTATTCGTTCATTTTCGTTTCTGAAGAATACCCATTGAGGAAAATGACTCATTCCGTTCATTTTCGTTTCTGAAGAATATGCATCGAGGGAAATGAATATCCTTGATTTTTCCTTCATTTTCATTTTTAAAGATTGTCCGTTGAGAGAAATAACAGGATTATGCCTTGCATAATCTTTGATGAGTTATTCTACGCAAATAGATAAACACCCTAGATTCCATGCAAGGCAATTATTTAACACAACGTCACAGACAGACTCATACAAATAAATTTCGGGACGAAATTTCCTAAAGTAGGGGAGACTATGAAACCTGTGCCTCTGTGACCATCAAACAAATACCAAACCAATTAAATATTGTATTTCATACTTGGTATTTGTATAAATATGTGTATCTTTTGCATATATCAATTCTCGTTCGATTTCGAGCTCTAAATAGCTTTCTGGGAAGTTATACGCGCACTGATGCGTAAACGTAATCAGATTAATGCAACAAACACTTCGGAATAGTGAAATGGGCTTAGCATACCTTAAATAACCTTTACATAACTTATAAATAAGTTTTGGAAGGTTTGGTGTGTCGAAATCAAGTTTATTCGCTTACAGGGAATAAATTCGACAAACTGCGAAAGTATGCCGATTCATACTGTAACGGACAATCTGGAACATGACCATAAGTTAAATATACCCTAAATATCCTTTATATAGCTTAGAAATAGGCTTTGAGGGGTTCGGTGTGCTAAAATAAACTTTTTGGTCATTCAGGGACTAAAAGCGTCAAAAAGTGCATAAGTTTGCATTTTCGCGCATATCTTATGTTCTGAATACATCCGGACATCCAAAACTTTATGTAATCATTAAAATATTTTATTTTAGTGATTGGCATGATAAAATTCCATTCGTCGCGTAATTTGGATCGTTTCTCGCATTCGTTCGTGTTTCGTCGTAATTAACCGAACAACGCAACCGTACGACCAAACGAACCGACATCCGAGATATTTTTGAGCATGTTTCATGTTCCCTATAGTTTAACTTCATTTTAGAGCCTTAAAATGGATTTAATGGGGCTTAAACGTGCCAAAAATGCATCAAAAACCATGTTTTGCACATTCAGGGACCAAAATTGACAATCTGCCATAGTTATCTTAGGAAGGGACCAAAATTGAAAATCTAAATTCCAGCTTGTTCTAGCTGTTCCCCTCATTTGCACATGGTTTTAATAAAACTAGGGGCTTGTTTTGGGGTACCCATGGTATTCTAAAACCATGGGCACACATGTAAGGTCCAGATCGAAGCTCGGTTTTCGATGAACGATCCTAATGGTCTTGGTTTTTCTATAAATACCCACCTTCCTCATTTGCATTCTTCACACCTTGATCTGATTGCTCTCTAATTTGAAGTGCTTTCACTTCATACCTGAGAATAATCTGGTCAAACTTCCGTTCTTGGACCTTTTGAAAGTCCTCTTTAGTTCTTTTTCGCGTGAAAGTCAAACTATGTTTGACTTTCTGCTTTGACCAGTTTATGGTCAACATGAAGTTCGTTTGAACTTCATAACGTGAGCGCAATCACGATGGTTTTAGTCTCTTGTGACTATACCTACTGATTATCACGTTATCTAGGCATAGTGGAGAGTCTTAGTTTCGGCCAAAATGCGTATTCTTGCGTATTTTGTAACCAAACAACTTTTAGGTATCAAAACCGTTTGTTTTGATACCAAAACTATTTTCAAACCTCGTTAAGCATGTTTTAACATGTTTAGCTCGTCACTTTAGGTTTAGTACTTATGTGGGGTCGTAAGGTAAGCGGTCTAAACAACCGCTTATACTTTCGAACCCGACCCGTTTGGTCGATCTTTAGGATCCGACCAAACACATTAGGTGACCATAGTTGCATAGCGAATAACCTTCATAGGTTATACCTTATGGTCACGTCGTTTAAGTAGTTGTACGATAGGTAGTTTATATGCCTTAGGTAAATGACCAAAATGCCCTTTTTACGCCAAAATTAATTTAAGCATATGTAACATAATTTTTGATATCTAAACTGATTTGGCAACAATATTAGACATGTTAAGGCATATTTTACTTATCATAGGACTAGTTAGGCGATCCGAACGCGTTTTACGCGAACGAAGCGTTAAAGTGGCGTAAGCTACCTTAACGAGTCGTAATGGGTCGTAAGCACTTAGGTTAGGTTTCATTTTAGAATGTAGGCTTTGTTAAACTATATTACATAAGTCCCTACACTCATTTTGTTTACGAAACCTCATTTTATCCGATCCTCCGATTTAGGTCCGTTTATTTACATAGTTACCTATATTAGGTGTCGTTTGATTCCGTGATCCCTCTAGCTTTGCTTGGTTGTTATTCAAGACCTCTAAGCATCCTCAAGTGAGTACATAGACCCCACTTTTACTGTTTTCCAAATGTTTTGGGGTGAAACACATGTGCCTACTTGTTATTTTCGTGCTTTCCATGTTTTCATATCATATACTTGCTATGTTCATTAGTACACTATTAGTACATGATTTCATTATGTTTTTCTATCTATGTTCACTTATCATGCTAGCACAATTGTTTTACATTTTGAACCATTTGTAATCGTTGGATGTATGTGAACCATTTGTAATCATTGGATGTATGTGAACCATATGTAATCTTTGGATGTATGTGAACCATTTGTAATCATTGGATGTATGTGAACCATTTGTAATCATTGGATGTATATGAACCATTTGTAACCATTTGATGTATGTGAACCATTTGTAATCGTTGGATTTATGTGAACCATTTGTAACTGTTTGAGCCATTGGGTAAGGGAAGTGATTAGGTAACGGGGCGGGTGTAATGTCTTAAAAGCATGGTGGATACGCCGCTGGTACTTCCTATATATAAGTGCTTTTAACACATTATATATCGTTGTGTTATCTAGATCACTTGGGTAAACGATTTCGAAACAATGTCACACAAGGATGTTTTCTGAATAATATAAACCATACGAGTTTTATTAACGAGTTTTTATGAGATATTTTACAATTCGATTTAATAAAACAAATGTTTTGGAGTTAAGAATCATGGCTATGAGATTTTGCAAATTATAACCAACTTGATTTGAGTTGGTTAATTATGTCACAATATTATACTTTTCAAAACAAGGTTTTTAAATAAGTATTGCAACATGTAAAACGATCCATTAATCTGACACTCATATAAAACCTATGTACTCGCCGGCATTTTTATGCTGACGTATTTTCACGTGTGTTTCAGGTACCATAGTTGATGATGTTTGATGATGATTTTTGTGTACGCTCACATAGGAATGGACGAGGCCTTAGTGACTTAATAACAATGAGAGTTTAGTTATTCTTGTTTTGTTTCTATTTCCAATGTAATGTAATACGTTTAATTTAATAAAACGAAACTGTTTAATCCATGGTTGTGAAACAATGATTCTGTTACAACACTCCCCGACGTTTCCGCCACGTTTTGTTGTTTTACGTGGTCGGGGTGTGACAGATATCCTGATCATAAACAAAAGAAACACAGTCAGAATATTATTCAGGATACATGAGCAGAAAACCACCCACAACACTCAGGTATGAAGCCTTAGCTTCAACTTAGAGCAGATTTGATCAATTTGTGTGAGAAATGAGAATGAAGCAAGTGGGTATTTATAGAAACTCTTGAGTTAACAAGATCTTGACAAGTGTTTTTGCAAGAATCAAAGCTCAATCCTAACCATACACTTGTGGAACATGGTTTAGAATACAATGGGAATCCAAAAACCAGCCTAAGGTATTGAGAAAATTGCATAAAAGACCCTGGAAATCAAGTTGGTTGCTAAAAACTGAAATGCTGAAAAATGGCACTGTCACGCCACGCACCAGGAGCACCTGGGTCTGGCGCGTGGCATGAGGGAGCCTGTTTTTGGAAAAGTTTCATGTTTTGGCAGAATAGGTCCCTGCATGCTATAAAGTTGATTTTTGACACGTTTAAGCCCCGTTAACCCATTTTCAAGGCTCAATAATGATGTCAAAGCATAGGGAACATGAAATATGCTTGAAAAAAACTCGGATGTCGGTTCGTTTGGTCGTACGGCCTTGTTGTTCGGTTAATTACGACGAAATACGAACGGACGCGAAAAACAATCTAAATTACACGACGAATGATATTTTTGCATTCCAATCACTAAAATAAAATATTTTAATGATTACAAAAATTTTTGGATGTCCGGATATGTTCAGAACGTAAGATATGCGCGAAAACGCAAACTTATGCACTTTTTGACGGTTTTAGTCCCTATTGATCAAATAGGCGTATTTTCACATATCGAACCCCTCAAAGCCTATTTCTAAGCTATGTAAAGGATATTTAGGGTATGTTAAGCTTATGATCAAGTTCCAAAATGTTCGTTGTTGTATGAATCAATAGACTTTCACAGTTTGACGCAAATAGTCCCTATGATCGAATAAACTTGTTTTTGACACACCAAAGCCTTCAAAACTTATTTCTAAGTTATATAAAAGTTATTTAAGGTATGATAAGCCTATTTCACTATTCCGGAGTGTTTTCCGCATTAAACTAATACTGTTTACGCATCAGTTTGCGTATAACTTTCTAGAAAGCGATTTAAAGCTTGAAATTGAACTAGAATCAAAACTTGAAATTGTCAAACGCAAATAAACAAATTTTGAGACCAAAACACATTGTTTCTTTGATAAAAGATATTTCCCTACATCATGCGGTGTTTACGGAGCACAAGTGTTACACTTTTGACATTTACGAGGATTGAACGTCAAAAAAGGAGGAGGTTTGATTATTTGTCAAGCCTATAGTAGGAGAAAGTTCCACACCGGGTCCAAGCGCTTTCACTTAAACATCTTCGGCCGAGTGTTGAGTGACCACTTGTGAGGTGTGTAAATTTGTATATAACTAAATAGAATTTTATAAAGGCATGTTATGCCCAAAACAAATAATTTTCTTAAAATGTGTTTTAAATAAATCATAATGAATAAGATTGTAAATAAAATAAAAATAAAATAAATTTAGAACTTGGATTCCTGACACTCTAAAGATAAACCCAAAACTTCTCTTCTACCAATTCCGTTTGGGTGTGTAAGCCACATTATAGAGTTTTGCTTGATGACAAACAAATATTCAAGTGTGGGGGTATTTGATGTGCGTAAAATGCAACATATAAATTACATTAAACAAGGCATAAAATAACCCCTTTTTCGGTACTAATGTTGGAAAAAGTGTGTTTCTTTGCTTACTTTTAATTTACTGGATTAAAAGAGCTTAAACGAATAAATGGAATAAAATAACAGAAGAAACCACCACAAATACAAAGAAGAAGGATTGATATGACCTGTCGAACCCCCATCCACATCCAAAACAACAAAAATAACAAAAACAAAAGCTTAGGCACGGGGCCGTGCCCACCACGCATTGGGCCGTGTCCAGTCAAGATTTCCTTCAGAAAGAGACAACAGCAAAAGACAAACCAACACGAGGCCGTGCCAAGTCAACATGGGCCGTGGTCAACTCTAGGATTCGTAGAATCTGAGATAGTATAGCAAGTACATTCACCATGGGGCCGTTCTCTCCCAGCACGGGGCATGTTGGTACAAAGATCTGACACCTGCAGTTAATGAAGGGAGACAAATTAAAGACCATGGGGCCAAGCCAGGAGGGCACATGGTCGTGCCAAACCTCTGTTTTCAGCTAAAAATAGAGGTGCTTGGTTCAAGAGAAAGGCATCCCTTGGCAAACCACTCCTCTCACACTTGCCATCACTCGACCACCACTACAACACCAACGCACACCACCACCATCCATCTTTCATCTTTTAGAGTGTGTAGTAGTCTCGGGATCCAAGATCGATTGTAAGAGTTCTTGTCAAACAAAGGCCAAGCTTGGCTAATATCTTACATCACTTGGTCAAGACAAATATTTTATGTATTACTTTTGATTTCCAATCTTTGGCAACTTTTTAACTGGGTATGTATTAATGACTTTAATAATTAGCTTTTTATATTGAAGGTGAACTTTATTTAATCATTTCTTCATGTTTTGTTGATTCACTCATTCCTGTTTTTATGGAAAGCATGTTAACTGTCTGGAAGGGGGTTAGAAGGGTGTTTGGGTAAAGTTCTTGCCTCGTTCAGTGTATAGATACTGTGAGGACTTGATTCAAGTTTATTAGGACTTCCCTTGAGGCAAATAGCATCAAATCGGGGGAAGTAAGAATGGCTTGTAATCCCTTATAAATAAACTACTATTAAAACTTTATCCAGCTTTGTGGGACTGTATCCTTGCTGACTCAGACCAATATGGCCGAGGGTAACGTCGCCTTCACAAGAGGGGCCTACCATTTTTCGCATTAATAACTTATTTAATTATCTTTCAATAATCCGACCTTGTGGGACTGTATCCCTGCTGACTCAGACCAATAGGTTGAGGGTAACGTCGCCTTCACAAGAGGGGCCAACCACTATAACTAAGATAATCTCTTAAAAAGCCCAAAGTGCGGAAATCATCAAATGATACATAAAAGAGGAGTTGGAACCAAGTGATTCCTTCTTGTCTATTTGTTTTTCCTTTCATTTACCTTTTTATTTTTAGTTTATCTTTTAAAACTTTCAAAACTTTTATCAAAATATGGTTAGATTAGATGTTAACGATAAGCCGGTATTAAAAGCTCTTGTGTCCTTGGACGACCTTGGTATCTTACCGTCACTATACTACGTCCACGATGGGTGCACTTGCCCTAACATGTGTAGAGTGGTAGTATTGTATCGTGTTTTATAAATTTAAAGCTTGATCCACCGATAAAAATTGCTTAAAATAATCTAAAAAATATATCCACACTAACTCACGTCAGACACCAACTAGCAATCCGGTTCCAAACTTGCCGAAAGAAAACGCACCAGGAAAAGACGTGATCTGACGACTCTTCATACACTTGACCCATGGCACATGCTTGGGTCTGGACTGTTACATTTATCCTAACCAACGAATCTTAGGTCGACAATTGATTCAAATAAAGGCGCCAACATATAGAATTAACCTTGACGGGAACCCACCTATTCCATTGAAACCCATTCCTGCAATTCCTTCCTTTCCCAGGCTCCGGTACGGGTACACTTTTTTATATGGGTTCATCTTTTTCGGTAGTCAGATTTCTCACAACCATATGTCAGAATTTTTGGGTCGCGTCGGTCAGGAGAACATAATAAAATATATTATACTAATATAGATGCATAGCATAAAAAAAGACACAATAAAATTACGATGTCTTTAGAAATGAAAAAAAAAACAAAGTAAGAATATAAACAACAATTAACCAAATGAAGGAAAATTCTGACTAAATTACTCATAATTCAACTTAATGTCATTTTTTCTTTTCAAAGCGACCATTTAATAGAATTTTTTTTAATGTACGTGTAACACCCCGAAATTTTTAAAAGTCATAATATAATATTTTATTGTTAATGCTTTATAAAAGAAAGTGGTAAATGTAAGCTTTATCATATGAAAGTAAATAAGGTGCTAGTGATTGAAGTATTGACAATTAAATCATTGAAAGTAACCAAGTTAGTGTGTGGGTCATTAAATGACAAGATAATGAGTTTAATCTCATTTATAAGCAATTAGAAACTTGAGGGACTATTTTGGGCATTATGAAATATGAAATAAATAAAAATCAGTTGAAACACAAAACTCACACACTGATGTGTGTGAGTGTGTCGCCCAGACAAAAGAAGAACAAGGGGAAACCCTTGTTCATCATGAATCAGCCAATTGATAAGGAAATTGAAGATGTATAGGATGCATGTATCAAGATTTTCGACCTCCTATGTATCAAGATTTTCGACCTCCTATGTGTTCTTCACAATCAAGTAAGTTAAATTTTATGATTTGATGATCTTGAATAAAGTGGGTTGTGATCAATCTAGGAAATTTCATGAAATTAGGTATGAATATATGTTAGAATCATCACATGAAAGACGAATTGTGCAAGACTTTAAGTAAATTGATGTTTTGGGATGAAACCCACTTGTTCAATGTAGTATGATGATATATGATGATCTTGTAAGAATAAAGTTTGTGTAAATATGATGAACTAGTTGGTGTGTGATGCATAATTATAGGTTAGATTGAAAAATGGTATGAAATTTATGTAATTTTTAGTGGTGATGATGAATGAAGATAAGAAATATGAATTGAAAGCATTTACATTATGCATTAAACGGTGTACGCACACCAAGTGTTTGATAAAATGCCCAATTGATGTTAGGATATGAGAATTTTATGAAACGGCTTGACATTTACGAATAAATTGGGGAATGACGAGGTCGGTAGAAAACTAACTTGAATAATGTGCCTTTGAGGGAATTCATATGAGAATTCGGGTTGAATGTATGTTTTGATTAAAATCGAGCATTTAGGAATTTGTATGTTGTGCTTGAATGGTGTGATGCTCACCATGTATTTGATGTGCTTGATTTATGGTAATTAAAAGTGAATGTATACGAATGTGAAACAAATAGCTGATTTGTAAGTAAATGTGTTGGAGTTATGTCGTATTGTTACCGTAGATGATATTGCCAAATGTAGAATCACAAAACATTTACATGTGAAATTATGTGTAAGTAAACGTGTATGTGTATATAGTTATGTGATCATGTGGTTGTAAGCACAATTGCTTCATAAGTATAAAATGTATATAGTGTCATATGTATAGCCTAATATGATGTCACGTATATATGAGGTTAAGTCGAAAGTGTATACAATAAACTGTTGACTTTTGAAAGTCAACTGCACATAAGAGACATGGCTAGAATTTTGTCACAATTGTGAAATCTTAGAACGTCATATGGTGTGTGTTAAATAAATATGCGTTTTATGCATTGATATGATGGATTATACGAGTTTGAAAAGATGTGATTTTGGGTATATGCTTTATGCTTGTTAGACTTTACTAATGAAAGTCAAATTTGAGTTATGCATTCGACATGATCATTTATATGTACAATCATGTATACTAACAAGGATGAAATTGTGGTGACACGAAAGCATAGGGATCATGTGGAAAATGGACTCAAGCAAGAAAGGCTAACGAGTCAAGAGGAGACAAGGAAATGAATGCAGAAACGGACGCTCAAGGTAAGTGATTCTGATTCACTTCTTAGTAAATATGTAGATTTCTAATGTCTATGAGTGTGGAAAAGTATGCAAGGATTAGGCAATGAATGAGTATATTAAGGTAAGTGTTATATTAGTGTAACGAAGTAGTTATTTATTACAAAGGTAAATTAGTATGATTAAATGGGTCGAATAATGGTATAAAATGATTTATAAGTTGTTTGCTTATAAATCAGATCTTGATGCGACCCGAGGCGATAATTGGATCTGTAATTATATTACGGACGCGTAGGAAAAGGAATTTCACAAAACGGATGTCTAGATAAAAAATTATGCGACTTTTAGTTGAGAATTTGGTTAAAATTATAGCGAGGCAAAGTATGCCGCAACAAAACCAAACAGCCTGTCGAAAGTAGGGCGTCGCGCGACGCGAACACACATCCTGGTCGCGCAACGCGACGAGCGTCGCGCCCCGCGACAGCCAAGGGGTGTATCCGTCACGCCCCGCGAGGAAGCCACAAACTGGCGTTTATTATTTTTCTTGTTCGTTTACGCAACCGGACTCGATGTTTTGAATGATTTCAAATGTCTCTTGTCTTATCTAAAGTCGGTTTAGATCATAAGTAAGATTATGAGCCTCCGGTTAGTGAAAGTATGAAAATTTTCCTTCGTGTCAGTAAAGGTAATCCATATGTAATCGAACTTAGGAACGAATGAGTATGCAGGATGGTCAATATGAACGTTTAAATTATGGAGAGTTGTGATTATGACAAGATGTATAGGTTTATGTGAATAATAATGGTAAGTGAGAGCTTGTATGTATGGGTGCATGTATGAATGTGTGCATATATGTGTAGAAATATATGTTTGTATGCACGCAGGAATTAGGAATGTAAGTGTGTGTGAATGTGAGAAGTTATAAATGTATGAAGGAATGGTTTATTATGTATGGCCATTGATGAATACTAATAATTTGTCTTGAGATTGGAATGTAAGACATGCGAACATCAGATTCATGAAGTATTGAAGTCGAACTCGGATCAAGAGATATCAAATGGATTCAGTTTATATTGTTTGAATGTTATACAGTTTTAATTATATGCTAATAATGTTGTATGATGTTGTCGATGATTAATGGTTAAGTTGTATTTGATGTCTCTAGGTATTACACGGATTTCCTCTACCGCTAACAAAGAGAAGCGGACATTGATCGAGTCAAGAGCAAGGATTTTACGGGCTTTAATTATGTAATGCCTCAAAGTGTTAATTGAAAGCGAATGTTATATATTTCTTTTAGTTAATGTTACACATTTCAATTTTCGAGCCTTCATATAAGTAATGTGTCTAATAAAGAAAGAATTCTAAGGCTCATATTTTCCGATGCGTTATTTTTAAGTTATTACGTGTTAGGGTCTTACATGTTGGTATCAGAGCCCCGGTTTGAGGGAAATCAAGTATGAGGAGGTAAATACTTGAACTCAAACCTGTGTGCTCTTGTGACAAGGAATCCGTGCAATCCGAGACTCGATCAAGATCTAAAGGTAGAAGCAAATGCATGTATGTATTAAAGTATATATTTAAGGAAAAGTAACAGTATGTTATGTGTAAGGTAAGCATAATGGTTTGGAAAGGATGATCCGCGAATGCGATCTAGGAACGACACCAAGGCATGTAATAAGACAAATTGACCCCCAGGTACATAAATTTAATATGTGGGTGCATGTAATGTTAAAACCTAGCAAGTGAAGGAAAAATTTAAATGAAATATACTAGTGGAATGGTAATGAAGTTTTGGAAATGTTACACGTGCCGAAACCAAATTACACGAAGATACGAAACCAGTATGTGGATTGTGTACCTGGCCAGTACACAAGAAACATATGACGTTCGTGAGCCCGTGCTAATTGTTGTAGGTATGACTGTTAAAATTAGGTAGTAGGTGGACGTGAGGGTGAAGGGAAATGTAAGGCTTTCAAGGAATTGAAAGTACCAAATACGCAAGGGAAGTATGAATGATATGTTTGAACCTGTGAGACGGATTCAAAACATAGAAGTAATGGAAAGTTTAAATGATATGTCCGAATCCTCGAGACGGATTCGAAACATAGAAAGAATGAAGGATATTAATGATATGTTAGAGTCCTCGAGATAGATTCGAAACATAGAAGGGAATGAATGTTAGAATGAAAAGTTTGAGTTCGTAAATAGGTATGAATCAAATAAGGAAGAATGATTGATAAGAATGAAAGGTTTGAATTTATAAGTAAGTACGAACCAAACAAGTAAATATTTTATAAAGCGGATATGATTCAAGTTATGTTTTTTAAACTTATATATATATATATATATATATATATATATTTATGAAAATGCGTTGTATGCAAGAATGGTTTAAAGGACAAATGAGTTATGCAGATCAAATGGTGATTGCCATTTGAACCCGGTATTTAATGATTGAAATGGTCAAGTTATATAATGGTAGGTGAGCGTAATGTACGGTCATGTAATGTCACAAACTGGAAGGAAATAGTCAAAGTGAGGTATGGATAACGAGTCAATGGATTGGACATGCATCAGGTATGTATAAAGGTTATGCTTTTAATGGGAGCTTATAGCTCGACATAGAGAGGGATGTGTCAGAACTGAGTAATTGGTAAATGTGGGTCAGAATGTAATTATAAATGGACTTCCAAAAAGTTAAACAAAGTAAGTAGATAGCTATTAAGCAACTAAATGTAAAATAGCATGAAGTATTTGGTAAATCCGTCACGCCCCGCGAGGAAGCCACAAATTGGCGTTTATTGTTTTTCTTGTTCGTTTACGCAACCGGACTCGATGTTTTGAACGATTTCAATGTCTCTTGTCTTATCTAAAGTCGGTTTAGATCATAAGTAAGATTATGAGCCTCCGGTTAGTGAAAGTATGAAATTTTTTCTTCGTGTTAGTAAAGGTAATCCATATGTAATCGAACTTAGGAACGAATGAGTATGCAGGATGGTGAATATAAACGTTTAAATTATGGAGAGTTGTGATTATGACAATATGTATAGGTTTATGTGAATAATAATGGTAAGCGAGAGCTTGTATGTATGGGTGCGTGTATGAATGTGTGCGTATATGTGTAGAAGTAAATGTTTGTATGCACGTAGGAATTAGGAATGTAAGTGTGTGTGAATGTGAGAAGTTATAAATGTATGAAGGAATGGTTTATTATGTATGGCCATTGATGAATACTAATAATTTGTCTTGAGATTGGAATGTAAGACAGGTAAGCGAACATCAGGTTCATGAAGTATTGAAGTCGAACTCGGATCAAGAGATATCAAATGGATTAAGTTTATATTGTTTGAATGTTATACAGTTTTAATTATATGCTAATAATGTTGTATGATGTTGTCGATGATTAATGGTTAAGTTGTATGTGATGTCTCCAGGTGTTACACGGATTTCCTCTACTGCTAACAAAGAGAAGCGGACATTGATCGAGTCAAGAGCAAGGATTGTACGGAAAGAATGGTCACGTAGCTTTAATTATGTAATGCCTCAAAGTGTTAATTGAAATCGAATGTTATATATTTCTTTTAGTTAATGTTACACATTTCAGTTTTCGAGCCTTCATATAAGTAATGTGTCTAATAAAGAAATAATTTTAAGGCTCATATTTTCCGCTGCGTCATTTTTAAGTTATTACGTGTTAGGGTCTTACAGTACGTGCTTCGCTCCGGTACGAGTGCGCGCGGTTCGCTCCGGTACAGGTAAGCGGTACGGGTACTCGATTCAAAAGAGAATACTTTTAATAATCAAACATGATATCACTTGATTTCCAATTTCTCGTTTTGACCCATTAGTTAGTTTGCCTACATAATATCTTCAATCTGTACATTTTCTGACAGTGACTCGAACCCAGGATTCTTTGGGGGAAACAAGAGGTTTATTCCATTGAACCAAGTTTATTAGTTGAGTATGGGTTTATGATGTGCTAAAAGTGGTCAACTAAATATAAACTAAATTAACCCAAAATTAGACACCTAAATTTTAAATTTATAAAACTAAGACTCTCTGATTTAGACCACACAACCGGCAAGTGTACCGGTCAATGCAGTATAGCCTAAGTAAATCCGTGTATCGAAACCACGAGACTCTTAATTACGTTTACTAACTTCTATCTAGACTTAGACTGACACAGACTCCAATTGTTTTTATGTTTTGGGGGGTGTTTTCTAAATATCCTAAAATTACGATTTAAATTAAATCAGTTAACTAAATTAACTAATTACGAACTAAATTGGATTTTACTCAGATGGTGGAAACAACTACCTAGACGGGAATCCTGGTTTTCATCAGTAATGATATTATTAGGATATTAGTTATTATGGAACCAGGATCTTCTATTACTAAACCAGTCGAAATACCGAACAAGACCCCCAACCCTTCTCAGGAAGACACTTATGGCACTCTAAAGGCTGTTACGAACACCGGTTGGTTAGACTATCTCTTAAGACATCTAAGTGGTTTACGAAAGTACCCTAATTTGATTCACTCCCTCTCATGACATAAACCTAGGATAGACTCGGGTTCTTGATTAGACTTGTTAGACAATGGTCACTAAGGTAACTAGTTCAGACTCCTCTCGAAGCTCCTACCTAGCAATTTAATGACTTAGACCTAACAATAAACTCGCACGTCTCAGATATTGAGATTAGTAGAACACTTAAACTTATTTAACTATCGATTATCACTTCTAAGGTTTCATGGCCACCTAACCCTAAAGATTATAAATTTATTCCGTGATATAGACACTCACCAAAACTTATAACCTAGTATGAATCTATTATGTGACATAGACAGTCACCAAGAATCATACGAAGCAACAAAAGACAATAAAACACTTTTAAGCATGCATATACATCAAAACAATAACCTAGTCGACTACTTTAGCAAATAATCCATAAACAACTAAATATCCATAATAAAAATCAAAACTTTACAAACCAATCATCCAATCTAGGTAATATAGAGGATCTAGCCAAGAAACATGGTTCTAAAAACAATAAAACAAAGTCTCAAACAAGAATTCATCGAAATCAAACAAGAAAAATAGAAAACTAAAGAAATCTAGTAGAAAAACCCGTTAATCCCTTGCTCTCCAAGCTTCTTGCTTCAACCCAATGATTCTGTAGCTTTATTCCTTGCCAAATACTTTCTCCAAAATTTGTCTGACGTGCGTCCCAAGATCTGATGGGAATTGCGTCTCTGTAATAATTGTGTGCGACCCCCCTCCTGATTTTATGTCCAATGCTTTGTATATATATTTTTCTCTTCTGATGTTGTTTCTTTTTGTCTAAGGTAGGTTATTATTTGCACCTCCCAATAAATATAACTAGTAGGTTTTCTCCCGCGCTATGCGGTCAGTTCGGTTGGGTTCGTTTCAATACCGATACTTGTTATAGTAACTGAAAGAGAAAACTAAAGAAATAAAGCCACGATATGCTCGAAAGGATATCGACGCATCTTTTATATCAATCAAAAACCTTAAAAACGAATACTGGTTTTTAATATTGCCGAATCGGTACCGATGTTATTTGGTCGAAATCGATTAGATGCATCACATATTGAGACTCGTATAGTTTACAATAAAAAAATACATTTTTAATATTGTTATTGGCACTCGTATAATATACAATACAAAAAAAATATGTTGTTTTGAATACAAAAAAAAAGTAACTACTATACATCGTCGGTTCCAATTCTATTTGGTATGATAGCGACACGATATCTATTTTCATTAAAAACTGAACCACAATGTTTATAAAGTATAGTTAAATAGTTAAATTAAAAAAAACTAACATGAGCATGGCATTAAAAAAATAAACTAAATGATAAATAATCTTTTATTAAAAAACTCAAAAAGAATATTTAAAAAATTCAAAACACTATTCATCGCTAATTTAAACTATCATTAAAAACTGAACCACAATGTTTAAAAAGTATAGTTACATAGTTAAATTAAAAAAACTAACATGAGCAAGGCATTAAAAAAATAAACTAAATGATAAATAATCTTTTATTAAAAAACTCAAAAAGAATATTTAAAAAATTCAAAACACTATTCATCGCCAATTTAAATTAATACGTATCTTTCTATACTAATAAACAAAAATCCTTTTTGGACACATGTCATTCTCTGGTAATTTCTCACTCTTATTTTTTTTATTTATCTCTTTTATTAAATAATAATAATAATATTAAACATCAATTTAACTAAATCTATTTATCTCTTTTGTTTTCATAATTTGAAATTGAAATTGATTTCTTTTTTAACTCTAAAGTTTCAATCTTTAGCAATTTAAGTCTAAAGTTTCAATCTTTTATATTTTAACCCCTTTGATTAATTTGATTTTTCAATTCTAATTCAAAAGTTTACATCTTTTGCAATTTAACCCCTTTATTTTTTTTTTACTTTCAACCCAAAGCTTTTCATCTTTCGCAATTTAATCTCAAGACTTTTTTTACTTTCAACTTTAGTCTCTTATATACGTGTCGTTCCGAATTTCCGAGTTAACACGACGCAACGTGCGTGTGGGGTTCAACGTTTTTTCATCTATTTTTTTCCTGTTTGACATGTCCGTCGCAGTGCGTCTATTTTTCCCGTTTTACACATAGGCTCATGGTCATGTGAGAAACATTTGTCTTTCATCTCACATGATGTATAAGTAATATAAATCCCCCGCCGCATTGAGGCGGGTGGTAATTCTAGTAATAATATATGGCAAAAACCCTTAACCTCCTAGCCCAAAATAATTCCCATGCGTCCAAAGTGGATTTCTTTTTCTCCAACTCAATTTAGGTCGCATGTATATATGGCTCATTAGGACCAATAAATGAAATTCACGAAATTGCTGCTAGGCCTATGAACTTTGGAAAGGCACATGTGGGCTGCAAGATTTTATTAATGGCATAATCATCAAACTACATGTTGAATAATCTCTTAAAATCCCATCCATGCCTTCTTTATTTCTATATGCAGTAGGGCCATTTAATTCATCATTCCGTATCATCCTTTTATTTCTCGTTGTGAACCTCAATTATATAATTATATTATGGTAGCCCTCTAACTTATAAAATAGAGAGAGTGGTCTCGGTCTACTCACAGAAAATAGCGGCATATTTTACTTCGGTCACTGGCGGTCTACTCTACTCAACTGACTGGTTATTTCCTTATTACTCGTTTTTGTTTCATTTGCACCAAGACCTGACAACACACAAAGTAATATAATATAACACTAAAAACTAAAAAGAAAAAATAAAAACTAAACAAAAACTATACAATTTACACGGGACAAATAAATGTATTTTACCACACATTTCACCTTCAATAATACTTATGGGTTCACTCTAGTTTACAATATATAATATCTACTAAAATTTCGAAATGCGTTGGGTTCGCGTGAACTCGTTCCGACCAATTTAGATCCGCCCTTGTTTTCTGACCCACCTCTCTATGTTCAAAACTTTGCTACATATTAGATAATGCCAATGTTTCTAAACTGGTTTTAGCATTAAAAATATGAAAAATACCAAACGGGTCAAGAATTCCCAATTTGAGCATGAACCCTAATTTTCATCTTTTCTAAAAATCAATTATACAATGACATCGATTCCACAGCCACATTGATTATTTTCAGATTTAAGTTAACATAAAATGCAATAATCCTAACTTATATGACACCATATAAGTTTTGATTCCGATTACCCTTTATCAGTTTTCTTCATCACCATCATTAGATTGCACCCTAAGGAGGAACCAGATCAAGCTGACAATCATGTCAAACACTGTTGCTGCGTCTCCATCTGGATTCTCTGCTGGCCTGTACTGATGCAATCAAAGATATGTTTTCATGTTTTCCATTATGCCTAAAACAGAACTGATCAACATGTGGTATCAGAGCATATGTTGATAAATCAGTTTTGTTTTCGTATCCATTATTCTGGATTGAAATCTGGAAAACAGAGTTTTGAAAACTTAATAAAATTTAAAAGCCTGTTCGAGGCCAAGTATCTCGAAATCACTGTTTTCGGGAAAAATAATGTTTTATAATTGCCTCGAACTCAAATATTAACCTTAATGTTCCGAAATCTGTTTTAAAACCTTAATATTCAGGTTTCGGGTTCCAGAATTTTGAGTTTATTAATATTAGGGTTCTTCATGTTCTTAGTGAAATTCGAATAAATTCCCTTATTTTGGAATGAATTAAGGATTAGGAGGTGTTTTTTCCTGTATTTGATTAATCTTTATCCCTTAAGATTTCGAAAAATATGTTAATGTTATTAGATATAATTTTCGAAATTATTGGATAAATATAAAATATCTTTTAAAACAGGAAACAAGATATACCAAATCCCTTAAAATTCGAATTTCAAACTTATCACACTAACAGCTATTTACAGAAGGTTCGAGGTCACCCTTAACGAGTCGAGACCAAGATTCCGACTCGAGACCATAAGATTTCGACTCGAAATCATAAGGGTTTTCAGTCTTTCATGAATCGAGACCAAGGTTGCGACTCGAAATCATAAAGGTTTCAATCTTTACAACTCGAGACCAAGGTTCCGATTCAGTTTCCGACTCGAAATCTCATTAAAATAGGAGGACAGCAGGAGATTGCGACTGAGATTTTGACTCGCAACCAGGTGGTTGCGACTCAAAACTTCATTATGGAGTCGAGATCTCATAAAATTCAGTACTCGAGACCTCGAGTTTTCGACTGAGGTTTTGACTGGCATTAGTGACTCGCAATCTGATGGTTGCGACTCGAGACCCTAATGACTCGAAACCTCATAATGATTCAAGATGAGTCGAGACCTAACTCGAGATCTCACTCGAGACCTCATAACTGAGTCGAGATCTCATAACTGAGTCGAGATCTCACTCGAGACCTCATAACTGAGTCGAGATCTCATAACTGAGTCGAGATCTCACTCGAAACCTAAGACTAACTCCAAATCTTAACCTCATTACTTTATTAGGCTGATTAATGTGAACTAAAATTTAGCTATTAAATAATTGGTTTTGTAATTAGTTAATTAATCAGAATCAGATAATGTTTTACAAAACCAAAATGGCTTAACTTGGGTGAGCTTTTGATGTATCACTTCTGGCCAAAGCTGATTTGATACATCTACTTATTGCTCAAGTATAATAAAAGCCATGTTGAGTATGCATTACAAACGTGAATGTCTTAATTTCTGGCCAAAGCTGATTTAATTCTTTCATGTATAGCATTCTTAACAAGTGCATAACTAAAGTGATTGTCTCATTTCTGGCCAAAGCTGATTTGTCACGATTACTTTGCACACATGCTTAAATGATTACACTTCTGGCCAAAGATGATTTGTCTTCGTTTAAGTAGAATTTTAACTAAGTCTATTATTTTGATGTTAGTAATAGACATATCACACTTCTTCATATAATGATCCTCACATTAATGATCCTTCATTAATCTTATGATCATTTTATCTGCCTTAATTTTTAAGTACCCATAACTTCACTCACTATAACTTTCTTCTATAAATCAATATCTCATCCACTCTAATTCTTAAGCCTAAAATGTTTTGCTTTATTTAAAGTTTCTATAAGAATTAGCTCTTAAAATAAATCCTTGATTATCACTTAAGACACGATAATCCTATTGCTCTCTTCTGATATAAGTACTACAGAAGAAAACTAGAGCATGATGAATAGGATAAATCGAACATGATGTCTCTTATGATAATCAAGAACTCTCTAACATAAATGTTATCACTAAAGTTATTCCAGATTAAGTCTTTCCTAAGACTAATCTATTATATATGGAATAATCACAAGAATTCCTAAAGATGCATGCCTTCATTTAAAATTCTAAACTATAAAGTTAAGTGGTATATGTGAATACACTATAATGTACAATACCATGACCCATAAAGTTAAGGGCTTATGCATGGAAATAAGTACATTTTTCCAGTACATCACATACTAAAATTTTCACTTGTACAATTTGATGCCTTATAAATCAACAATAACACTCAAAAGTACCAAAGGAAAATGAGTGTGCTGGTAAGCAACATATGTACAAAGAAATAAATGTTTGAAACTGGAAAATAAGATGTTATTCACCTTTCAACCACTGAAACCTTAAAAGAGGATTGTTCTAAGGTCCATAATCAAAATACAAGTAAAAATTCCAACTCTAAGGTTCTTCAAGGGAAAATCTCACTGCATAATTATGCCATTAGACTAGGCATAAGCAACGAGACTATCCATTATTCTAAAGAACACTTGGATAAATTAATTAGGTAGTCACTTACTAATGATATTTAAGTCTGATAATTTTAATATTCCTATTAACACATGATTAGTTGACTCTAGTTCTAAACGTTTCCTTACCAGAAGTTAACAAATAACTAACATGAGAGTTAGTGACAAAATTAAACGTTAAGGCTATAAGAACCATAATAAGCAGTCTTCTAGCAACGTTTTTCGATACCTTATATATATTCTGAAGATTAGTCAGAATATGGTATCATAATTAAGCAATGTTATGAAGGTTGTGAGGTTTGCATAGTCAACATAAAGTCACACTTACCTTAAAACTCTCATCTTATTTGTTCTCAATATCTAGATAGAAACATTACTAAGATGAAACTAGATGATACCTTAAACTTTCACAACTATTGTCATCGTGCAAATGAGGTTTGCAGAGAATTTATGACCTAAAAGTTCTATCTTTCCTTCTCGCACAACCTTATCTATTTTAACAGAATTCCCATCTGCCGTTTCGACTATAAAAATCTGCCTAAGTTTGGTTAATGGTAAATTAAGAGCTTGGCTGAATGAAGTATTTATAAAACTTTGGTTTGCACCAGAGTCAAATAATACTTTGGCATAAACGTCGTGAACTAGGAACGTACCAGCTATCACATCTGGGATTAGTTCTGCTTCCTGAGTAGTCAGTTGGAAGGCTCTTACGTTCTTCTTGGTAGCTCCTTCTGCAGGTTTAGCTTTGTTATCGACTGGTTTGACCAGTTTTGGACAGTCTGGCCTAATGTGTCCAGCTTCTCCACAGTTGTAGCAAACTGTTGCTTTCTTCTTCCTGCAGTCTTCTTCTTGATGCCCCGGGATTTTATAGAAATTGCAATATCCTTTGCATCTTCCAAAATGCTTCCATTTGCAAGAATTGCAAAATGGACCAGTGGAAGATTGCCCAGTTCATTTTCTCTTAAAATTACTACGGTTACCCATTCGGAATCCCTGGGTAAGCTTTTGGGCTACTTCCTTCTTCCGGGTTTCTTCTCTTGTGCGTACCAGTCCGTCAGTTAGGGTGTTAGCTAATTCTACGGCATCGTCAATAGTGCGGGGTCTCGCAGCTTTGACGATATCTCGAATTTCGCCAATCAATCCCCAAATATAGCGGGAAATAAGTACCGGTTCTGGCGAAGCCAGGGTTGGTACCACTCTAGCGTATTCGAAGAATGTCGAAGTATACCCTCGACAGTCTACATCCAACATCCGGTGATTCAGGAACTTATTTGCCATTTGTTCCTTTTCGTATTCGGGACAAAATTTTCTTTGCACAA
Organism: Helianthus tuberosus; assembly: GCA_030545235.1. Classification (NCBI taxonomy): domain Eukaryota; kingdom Viridiplantae; phylum Streptophyta; class Magnoliopsida; order Asterales; family Asteraceae; genus Helianthus; species Helianthus tuberosus. The sequence goes on from JARYGA010058436.1 coordinate 21,214, forward strand.
GACTCATAAATTCTTTCCAGTTTATAGCATATGCCACAGTTCTTCCTTTAGCTTGTAGAACTGTATTCCACCATTCTAGCGCCCCTTCTTTGAAAAGATGCGACGCATACATGACCTTGTCATCCTCAGCACATTTACTTATCATAATTACTGCCTCAGTTTTCTCTAACCAACTCAGTGCATCAGTCGCCCCTTTATTGCCTGCAAATTCAGCTAGTTTACAGGCAAGAAACTCCTTATAAGTACAACCAGGTGTTACAGCTTTCATTTTCTTAAGGAGTGGAGCTTGTATCCCTTCATTGTCGTTATTAATATGGTTGTCGCCTCCGTTTATACTATTACTGAAATTGTCACTGTGTGTGCGTTTACTAGGAATAATTTGTTGAGGTTCAACAGGTTTCTGGGCAGCAGCCAGGATTGCGGGAATAGCATTGGCTATTCCTTGAGCAACGATATTCTCGATATCTTGCCTATTTAAAAATTGTTCCTCCTGATGTGGCTCAGATTGATTTACTTCATTAACATGTTCATTACTAGCATTTGCCATCTGGTAATTAATTTATATAAGTGATTAGCATAAAATAATTAATAATCAAATATAACAAAATAATTACACATAATTATATTAACACGTATGACCAAAATTGTCGATTTCTCGACTTCCATTTTTTTTATATTTTATATTATGCATCCGTACACACTGTTATCTTACAAAAGTTTTATTTTTAAATTATTTTACAGATTTATACTATTATTATTATTATACAAACATAGCTTCACAATCATACTATCCCTATTCCGCTGGCATTTCAAAAGCGATGTTCCCTCTCGTCGTACTTCCAGGAGATTTGTTCTCCTATCTCCCGAATCTTATTCCCTGCATCCATTAGTTCTTCGCCAAAATGGCGAAGTTCAGCTAAGTTTTCATTACTCATTGGTGGGTTTGGTGCAGGTTCTGGATCGAACTGAGGGAAAAAGGTATAATGATTATTTAAAAGGTTTTGAAACTGCCAGTCGTTGGTCCACCATTCGTCCATTACTCCTAGAGGTTGAGTGTGGATCAAAGGTTCTGGGATGGTCGGTTCCAAATTTATTGGAATTTGGGTTTCAGCAGGATAAGGGAAAAGATTTGTATTGATAGGCCTAAGGATATCACAGCTTGCCAGTATGTGATCTAGTTCCTCCTGTAATGGTAATTCTTCAATTTCTATTCCTTTTCCTTTATCCATAGGATTTTCTATTTTGGGAATTCTCCTAGTTGCTGGTTTCCTTTTGCGTACACGTCTCTAACCCACAAATCTTCTTCTTTTCTTAGATTTTGATTTCTCCAGAGGTGGAGCTTGAAATTCCATAGGTTCTTCCATATCAGCCAAATAACCAGTAAAATCTCTGGAAACTTCTAATTTTACGGGATAGAGATTGAGATACTCTAGAGCTTCAGATAATTCATTCATGCTGGTTGGCATTTATGAAGAAACACACAGAAATTTCAAGTTAAATTTTCATAATTTAAATTTTCACAAAATGGAAAGCAGAAATTTAATATTAATTACAATTAATTAACAAACCATTTTATTGAAACAAAATATTTATTTTTTAGTTCAACTAATATTATTTTAAAGTTTCTGGCTAATAGATAATATGGATGCTAATACTAGGTCAGGGTGTTGGTAATTTAAAGGTCAGCATTTACTGCTACTGTAGCTAACATATAAAGATTTGCCCATTTTTCATCTAATTTATCTTCCCATGGTGGGTTGTTGCCTATTTCCTGGGTCTCTTTTATTATCACCTCTTTGGTTTGTAACTTCCTCATTTTCTCTTGACTTTTTCTAATAATCAAACTTCTTTTATTAGGGGAAAGTGGTTTCTCATACTGTGCCTTTCGAACAAATATTCCCTCCTCAGTGTCTGCTGAGTATCTTGAGGAATTTGATTGGGATGAAGTTCCAATATTTTTCGGTGTACTATCTAATTTGAGATAGATATCCGACATTCTCTGCTTACCCATACTGTAACTAACAAGTAGCCAGTTAATAAAGCACATAATCACAAAACAGTAATCAGGAAAATTAAGTATATTTAAATACTTAATAGGCTTAAATCAGTGGCTCTTTCAGTAGCTCTGATACTACCTTTTCCTGTCACGGCCCCGGCCCCGGTTTGACCCGGTCAGGAGCCGCTGGACAGAAACCCGTGGTATCTATGATGCGACAGCGGAAGATTTTACAGGATCTTTTTAAAACTCAAAATGCCCAGATATTTTATTTCATCATTCGAGATAAACCCCGTTATTTTACAATAGAGGAATTTCACAGGTGAATTCCCCGATTTATTAAAACATGTTTATTTATTTTAACTGAGCCACCTCTTCAAGCTTGTTAGTGCTCCTTAGCATGTTTTCCTTGATTTACAGCAGGTTGCCTGAAACATGTTTTAAAAATATTTTATCAGCGGGGAAATGCTGGCGAGTTATTCAAGTTGATAAAACGACACAGTAGTTATCAATTACAGCATAAGAGCGATTACAATGGCTTCTATCTTAGTTTTATCTGGCGCCGTGTCACCTGGTGACGATGGTCATACCACTATTGGGTCTTTCCCCAAGTAGTGACGTTTATCACTGTTAGGATTTATTAGCCTAACCCGTGAGAAATTAGTAATGTGCACAATACCCCACTAGCCAGTGATTAAGATAACCACGACTTACTTCCTGTAATTATAACATTTGAAAATGGAGTATTGTAAAATACTTTTGATAAAAAGAGAATGACTCACATTGCAGATTTATACGGGCAGAGTTTAGCCTACTGATTAGCCTTGTAACCTAAATTTAAATAACATGCATAAGAACTAGGTCAGTAACTAATACAACATTTACGATAACTCACGAGATTAAACCCTCACAACGAATGACAAAGTGCGATACTTAAACATCCATCGAATTCATGACGAATGACAAAGCATAACCCTAATGTGGGCAGCACTTAAACATCCATTGGATAGTTTCAATCAATCGGACATTGAATCGTAATAGCGATTGAGTTAATACCCTGTATCGTATCAGCACCACGCTATAATAATTGAAATTTAGACTTTAGAGCAGTGTACTTTCGTTTTTGAAAGTTTTTGTCGACACAGAATGAAAGCCCCTGAGCTAAGCTATTTATAGCTGAAATTGAGGAGTGTCGCGGCCCGCGTGAACCTTCGGCCAACCTTTACGCGGCCCGCGTAGAGGTCTAGTTCGTAGATTAGGGCATCCGTGTCATGCGTAGGTGTGCCACGTGTGTGACATGTGGATCCGGACGCTTATCCGGTCAAACCTAGGGTTGACGCGGCCCGGGTAAGCCTAAGCTTACCCTTACGTGGCCCGCTTGAAGACCATATTTCTTGTTTTCTTGATTTTTAATGTACGGTATGGTTTCAGGGGTCCGGGTTTTCACTTGTGGGTTAGTTTTAGGACATTTTTGAGAGTCCTTACAAGTGGGAGCAGTCAAATTCCTTATCATGACTTGCAAGGAATACAAGAGGCGGGGGAAGAGTGTCATTAAATTTCACTCCGAATTTAACTCCGATTACACCTCTTGTACACCATACTACACCAACTCTTACAAACTTAGAATCCTGAAAATGATAGCGACCTAACCAAGAGCTAATCCATAAAACTAAAACTTTTAAACCCTAATAATCAACTCAGGAGGTCATCTAGGTTTAAAAACCTACTAACTTTGATGATTACATAACCTCCCTAACTGAAGTTGAAATGGATTTTGGAAAAGTTTACTGATCCTATCTCTTTAAATTAAGCCATTAGTGTCAATCAATCTTCTAAATGGAATAAAACAGTTTTCTAGTAAAACTGATTTTATGTGTTCGTATAACGTTTGGGATTTGATTGAATTACCTAAGAGTGTTTATAACTAAACCAAATCCTGAAATAAGCGTTAAGACACGAAGATGCATGATTGATTGTCAAAGGTTATACGTAGGAAGAGATAAATTATCAAAGCTTTCTTTGAGGATCATCACTGTTCTAGTAGCTCATAATAGTTTAAAGCTACATTAGATGAACATTAAAAACAATTTTCCCTAACAAATGGCTGGCATATTTACATGTTCATATAACAGCCTGAAAGTTCCAAACTGAAGGTTAAAGAACACTTTGTTTGTAAGCCAATAAAATCCATGTATGGGTTAATGCAAACATCATAATGTGATGAAATTTTAACGTAATTGTTTTCATCAAGAATCAAGTGGATTATTGTACCTACCTCAAGATGAGTGGGAGCAACTAAAATAAACTTGTCTAAATAGATGATATTCTTTTGACAAGTATATGTTACATAAGTCAAAGCATTGTTAACATAAGCTTTGATATAATAGATCTCAGAGATATCTCTTACGTGATTGATATCATAACATACCAAGATAGACCCAATGGGACATTAGTTCCGTTCTGTAAGTTTAACCTTAAATGGGTCCTTACATATGTAACAAAAATACTGCTCTCCTTTAGAGGATAATAGGATAAATGAGATTATTTCCTTACGCTTCATTAATTGGAAGCCTTATGTAAGTTCAAGTCTATACTCGTTTGGATATTACTCACATTGCAACACACTAGATATATCTAGATTAATGTGAAGCATCTAATGGAGTATTACAATATCTTTAAAAGAAACGAGAGGCTACAATTTAAAGAAGAAGTGAGAATTAAAACCGGTTTATTACTTTAACTTTGTGATATTCAAAGATGACAAAATGTAATTTCGGGTATATCCTTATGTCAGCAGACAAAACATATCTCATGGAGGAGTCATAATAAACTGATAATAACAACCTAAGTTATAACGACATAATAAAGTCACTAAATGTTATTGGAAATTTATCAGTGGACTCATAAGTTTATTAACTCCATATAATTAATGTTTTGAAGACTTAGTGTGATAAAGTCAGCTACCATGACTCCTTGAACAGTAACAGTTCGAGAGGTGCTGCATTAAATTTCGATACGCAATTAATTATTCGTTTATGAACGAATTGAGGAAAATAAGTTTTGTATCGAATACATTCATGATATGCTTAAGGATCCTGTAACTGAAGGGCTATTACCCATAAGTCTTATTAAGAGAGCTCATAGACGGGTATTATTTGATGGTCGTGCGCAACCGCATATCGTACTATGAATGACTAACTATTAGTTAATTTTCCTCATCAGTTTGATTTTGTATGTCTCTAAGAATATGTCAAGCCGGCATAATGGCATATAGACAAATAAAGTTACAAATCAAACAAAGGGCTTATGCGTATTTTGATCATAATGATTAGGTTTTAAATTAAGGCTATAGTATGACTAATGGGGGTCCTGAGTCGCATAATGATTCAACGACTGTATTTCTCTGCTATAGTTCTTGTTTAAGGCTAAAATGAGTGTTAACTCCTGATCAGGCTTATCTAATACTCATAGTAAATGATTACTCGGCTAAGTGGGAGAATGTAAGATTAAATATATTTTTATGTTATATTTAATCTAGTAGCCATTATAATCATTTACATTATATGGATCAAAATATATAACAACCTATTAAATAATTAGTTGGTAATTGTTGATGGGCCTAGTTACCCTTATTAACTAATTAGGGTTTCCTTTTGGGTGCATATATAAGGAGACTTATGTGGAGGTTTTAGGGTTAGACATATAACCTAATTACTCATAACATCAAATCGCCTCCTCTCCATAGCCGATTACCCTTTATCGGTTTTCTTCATCACCATCATTAGATTGCACCCTAAGGAGGAACTAGATCAAGCTGACAATCATGTCAAACACTGTTGCTGCGTCTCCATCTGGATTCTCTGCTGGCATGTACTGATGCAATCAAAGGTATGTTTTCATGTTTTCCATTATTCCTAAAACAGAACTGATCAACAACAACGTCTTGATGATGATGATGGAATCTACTAAGGAAGTTGATTTAATCCATGAGGAAGAATCTTGAATTTTAATTTGTGAGATAACACAAAAATTTTTTTTTTTTGCTTCTTTATGTACATAAACTATGTTACTAATATAGTGGGGATGTGCTTCCCAAGCCCAAGTACCTGAACCTATCAACCGAGATTGGATTTGGGTTGTAAAAGGAGAGTAAGTACACATATATTGTTTCTTTATGTATATAAAATATGTTACTAATATGGTTTTGTATTCATTACTTTCATTTTGTAGATTTAGTATCAAGGGACTGCTACCCAGACTATTTCGTCAAATTTAATAAGTTTTTGGTCCGATCCATGGGACAACTAGAGAGATGTTCCTAATGAGCACATGACACGGTTGTTTGAGCGATTATAGGTGTGTGTACTTAGACAATGTTTAACTTGTTGGAACATTTTGTACGTTTATTTATTGTTTTTTCTTCATAGATGTATTTTCAGTGGGAGGATAAAAACCATGCACAAATTCATAGGTGCTAGGAGAAGTGCATTGCTGGTAAATTCCCCACTTTGTTGCGTAATGTCACACCCCGACCACGTAAAACAACAAAACGTGGCGGAAACGTCGGGGAGTGTTGTAACAGAATCATTGTTTCATAACACATGGAAATTGAAATATTGTTTTATTGATTAAAAGAGTTACAATGTCTTGACAATCAAAGAAATATAACATAAATAACTAGTCTTGCATCTTTTATTATCACTAAGGCCCAAGTCCGCCTAAGTGTATCTTGATAAATCCTATGCATCATATCCTGAAACACATCTGAAAATAGGTACGTCAGCATAAAAATGCCTGTGAGATACATAGGTTTTGTGAAAATAGAATTCATGACTTATGTTTAAGAAAATGTTTAGTCATGAACCTTGTAATTTGCTTTGTCTTGTAAATAATTTGAAAAGTGATAAATAAACCAAATGATATATATGTATAAAAGAATAATACATGGTTAAGTAAATAACCAAGTAAAATGAGTTTGTATTAGATAAGTTGTTTGTAAAACAATGTATTGTGAAAAGTATGTTATTTGTATAAAATGTTATATGTCTAAATTGAAATGATTCAAATAACGCTATGATATGTAATACCATACAAGCACTTATATATAGGAAGTACCAGCGGCGTATCCACCATGCTTGTATCATATTACACACGCCTCGTTACTAAAATCACTTACTCAAACCAAACCACCAAAGTAAAATGTTTATGTATAATCAAATGTCAAAATGTTTGTGTGAAAACCATGTGTAATGTCTATGTCTAATGTAAATCATGAATTGTGTATATCAATGTCAAAATGTTTATGTCTAATGTAAATCATGAATTGTGTATGTCAATGTCAAAATGTTTATGTTTAATGTAAATCATGTAATGTGTATCCAAAATATCATGTATGGTAAGTGAAATATATCAACTACACCATATGTAAAATGCACAAAAACAAGGTATTGAAGTAAAACATGGTTTAAATCAAAGTTATGTTTTGTGGAACAAATGCATGCTATACTGATATAAACATCTATGCGGTATTGTGAAAATGCATACATCCAAGCCTTGTGACTGTGGTGATAGACCCCTAAACGAATTTAAAGGTCTATCTGTGTAAATGTATATCGAATTCGGTCATTCCTTCCACCCAAACAAACCTAGGGTTCAGGAACGGGAGTTGTCAAGTCCTATGGTACCACTACCTTCTAACGAACGGTGTAGCTAATGTTAATGAATATATTGTCCCATTTAAACAACCCAAATGTCATACCAAAATGTAAGCATGTGATGAATAACAAATGTACTAAGTATGCAATAAATGAACATACATAGCATGTGATGTGATGTAAAACAATGTACTAAGTATGCACACAATGGACATACATAGCATAAAATGTAATGTAAAACGATGTACTAAGTATGCACACAATGGACATACATAGCATAAAATGTAATGTAAAACGATGTACTAAGTATGCACACAATGGACATACATAGCATAAAATGTAATGTAAAACGATGTACTAAGTATGCAACAAAGGACATACATAGCAAAAACACAATGAAATCATGTACTATAAGTGTACTATTGAACATAACAAGCATATGATATGAAAACATGAAAGGCACGAAAGTAACAAGTAGGCACATGTGTTTCACCCTAAAACGTTTGGAAAACAGTAAAAGAGGGGTCTATGTACTCACCTGAGATTGCTTAGTAGTCCTTGAGTAACAACCAAGCAATGCTAGAGATCACGGATATCAAACGGTACCTAATATAGGTAACTACATTAATACATCGGACCTAAAATCCGAGGATTGGATAGAATGAGGGTTCGTAAACCAAATGAGTATGGGAACTCTTGTAATATGGTTTAACAAAGCCCACATACGAAAATGAAACCTAACCTAAGTGCTTACGACCCATTACGACTCGTTTAGGTAGCTTATGCTACTTTAACGCGTCGTTCACGTAAAACGCGTTCGGAATGCCTAACTAGTCCTATGACAAGTAAAATATGCCTTAACATGTCTAATATGGTTACCAAATAGTTTAGATACCAAAAGTTATGTTACATATGCTTAAAATGAATTTTGGCGTTAAAAGGGCATTTTGGTAAATTACCTAAGGCATATATGCTACCTATCATACAACTACTCAAACGATGTGACCATAAGGTATAACCTCGGAAGGTTATTCCCTATACAACTATGGTCACCTAATGTGTTTGGTCGGATCCTAATGATCGACCAAATTGGTCGGGTTCGAAAGTATAAGCGATTGTTTAGATCGCTAACCGTACGACCCTATATAAGCACTAAACTAAAAGTGACGAGCTAAGCATGTTAAAACATGCTTAACTATGTTTAGAAAACAGGTTTGGTATCAAAACAAACGGTTTTAATACCTATGAGTAGTTTGGTTACAAAATACGCAAGAATGCGCATTTTGGCCGAAACTACGACTCGTCACTAAGCCTAGATAACGTGGTAATCAGTAGGTATAGTCACTAGGGACTATAACCATCATGATCACGCTCACGTTATGAAGTTCAAATGAACTTCGCATTGACCATAAACTGGTCAATGCAGAAAGTCAAACAAAGTTTGACTTTAACGCTAAAACGAATGAAAAGAACGAAAGAACACTTACAAAGGGTCCCCGCTAGTAAATCTTGATCAAATAGCTCAGGTATGAAGCAATGGCTTCAACTTAGAGCTTTTAGATCAGATTTGTGGGTTTTTGGAGTTGGGATGGATGGGTATTTATAGGATTCTTGGAACCGTTAGGATCGTTTATCGAATAACGTGCTTTGATCTGGTCCCTACACTTGTTGCAAACTTGTGGTAACTCAAAATGGCCCATCATGAGCAGGAAAGGGCAAGTGTGGATGAGTTTTGGGGGCATAACAGCTGTTAAACAACTTTTTCTGATCTGAAAGGGCCTCGCATGACGCCTCGGGGGCCTCGCGTCACGCCTAGCCTCCTTTCTGCAGTTTTGGCAGATTAGGTCCCTGCACATTGTTTCGTTGCGTAACGGCACTTCTAACACCCGTCAATCCCAATTTCAAGCTCCACAATGATGTTAAGACATAGGGAACATGAAATATGCTTGAAAAATCTCGGATGTCGGTTCGTTTGGCCGTACGGTTGCGATGTTCGCTTAATTACGACGGAATGCGCATAAGCGCGAAAAACAATCCAAATTGCGCGACGAATGGATTTTTATCATGCCAAACACTAAAATAAAATATTTTAGTGCTTACATAAATTTTTGGATGTCCGGATGTATTCAGAACGTAAGTTATGCGCGAAAATGCAAACTTGTGCACTTTTTGACGCTTTTAGTCCCTGAATGAGCCAAAAGTTTATTTTAGCACACCGAACCCCTCAAAGCCTATTTCTAAGCTATGTACAGGATATTTATGGTATGTTTAACTTATGGTCATGTTCCGGAATGTCTGTTACAGTTCAAATTGGCATACTTTCACAGTTTGTCAAATTTAGTCCCTATAAGTGAATTAACTTGTTTTTGCCATACCAAAGCCTTCAAAACTTATTTCTAAGTTATTTAAAGGTTATTTAAGGTATGTTAAGTCTATTTCACTATTCCGGAGTGTTCGTTGTATTAAACTGGTTATATTTACGCATCAGTGCGCGTATAACCTTCCAGAAAGCGATTTAAAGCTTAAATCGAACAAGAATTGATATGTGCAAAAAGATACACATATTTATGCAAATCCCAAGTATGAAATACAATATTTCATTGGTTTGGTATTTGTTTGATGGACACAGTGACACAGGTGTCACACGTAACGTACGGAATGATGCTAAAGCTAAGGCGATGGAACAAGGTAAAAATGTTGGAGACGATATGATCGATCTTATTGACTTTAAACCAACATTGTCACACCCCCAAAATACCACCTAGGGAGTGTCCCTGATAGGCGTGTGATGTACCAACAATGAGCCACTAATTACATTGAACCCATACAAGTTTCTAAATAAAGTTCTCAATCATTAATAAAATACCATCAACAAGTTTAAATGAAAACCAATATGTTCAGCGGAAGCATTAACGAAAGCATAGTTTAAATATTCTCAAAACAAATGTACGAAATCAATGAACCAATATGTATATCCAATCAGAGCGACCCATGACCACTCCAGCTACTTCAGACAGCAAGTTCCAAATCCAAGTAATCTAACGACCTGTGAGCATGCAACAAGTGTATCAGACAACGCTGGTGAGTTCATAGTTATTACCAAAATATTGGTTACCAAGTGTTTAGTTAATCCATTGTATTTAGTTCAGAAAGTAATGTTGATAATATCTCGATACTGAACAAGACGGCTCCTGATGTATGTTTTGCCCTTTCCCTAGTGCTCCTATCAAAGCACTGGGCCCGACTGGGTAATTAGTTCACAACCGTCCTCCCCGGTACGGCGTGAGGGTGCCAAACCTAAGTAGCGCTACCAACTAATACCCGTTACCTCCCCGGTAACAATGAATGGGACTTAAGAATGATAGGATGAGAATATTATCAAATATATACCAGTTTTTACCCAAAAGACTTATCCCTCCCCGGGATACCCACTGACTGTCCCAACCACCGGGACGCATGCTCAAATGTAGTGAACTCACCTTGGATTTGCTCGGTAATGTTAACGTGTCTTTACGCGTTGAGTGAATGTTAGGTCCGTTACATGTGACCTATTGTACGTTAAATGTAAGTATGTATGCAATTAGAATTTGCAATTCCCTAAGTGTCCAAACGACCGGTATCTATTGTAATTAACTTAACAAGTTGTTGTGATTAACTTAACACGTTGTCATACTGTGCCAACAACACATGTGCATGAATCTAGTATATGTCAAGGATGGCACGCGTTGTAAATAATCACATTGTAATAAATGTAACACTTTCATACTCATTCAGAATTGATAACTACAATTGGAACTATTTATTCACAATAACACAATCTGATCCATCACAATCGAACCATTAACTTGTGTTCAACTTTTATCACGAAGCCCAGCCCAACTCACGAGATCCCCCGGCCCACAATAAACGTGTAATCTAATTGATTTCTTGGTCCAACATGTGACCTCATCCAATCGTGTGGCCCAATCCTTATCCGAACATGTGCTGCCCAGGTTAAATCACTAGATTATGCCAATTCAGTTTATCAAACTAGAGTCAACCTATAACAATTATTCATCTGCTAAGCATGTATCATGTATTCAATCATTCAGACAATTTCACTTTACCACATAGTGGGCATACAGAATATATAATACAATCCCCAACAATTTCTCAAACATTATTCAAGCAACTGTACTATATGATCTATACTTTTAATAACTCATGCATAAGCAATGACTCTTTTAATTTCTATTGGACCAATACCTATGTGATTAGATATACTTTAGTTGGCTGACAATTTGTAGTGATCATACTCATCAAAATTTGGCTGACAATTTGTAGTGATCATACCCATTTGCTAATTTCCAATGTCACTAAGCCAATACCTTTTAGAACTTCACATGCATATCAATAGTAAAGGAATTTTAAGTTGACCCTTCCCCCAAAACACGTGAACCTAGGAGCCATATTAAACACACTCATTGATCAACCAATCCCAATTTACTCGATCACACCTTCTATTTCATTAATCAGATTGTTGGTTTATACTTTAGTGATTTCCTTACCCAATCCTATCAATCCATAAGTGATTAAGAACAATTTAAGAGAAACTGAAATCATATGCTCATCATATTACATGATACAAATATAGTCTAAAATCAAGAATTCTCATCAAGTAATCAGTCAACTATCAGAATGAATCCTGGAAATCCCTAACACACTATGCAAGCATTTGATAATACATGAATCTTGTATTCATCGAGGGCCTATTATCATGCAAGCAGTTAATCCACCTATCATCAAACCCTCGCTAAAGTCTATCAAATCCTTAACAAATCGAAACCTGGGTTTAAATACACACTAACATACAAGTCAATCAACATGATACTTGATTAATTCCCACAGAAAGTTTAATACAATCTTTGACATAACCCTACTATCACAATTCTAATATCATACACGTCACACCAACAAGATTATCAATACAGCTTAGACATGAGAATATACTAACCAATCAGCTCGATCTGATATATGCTGTTTCGAAGGGGGAAGGGTTAGACCTTCTGCCGCACGCAATTTGAGAGAGGTAGGGTTTGTTTCACATGAGCACATAATCATTTACCCATACACGTAAATATATGGATAAGGGATTTGGGCCGATTGTTTGCTAACAAAACAAAGGATGTATGGGTAAGCGATTTGGGCCGAGATTCTAACACAGATTGGGCCAAATTTACAAAACAGGAGGCGGCCCAATGCCTTTTACTTTCAATCTGATCCAAATATATCCAACAACACTACACATGTGATTACAACTAATCCCATTACACGCACACACACACACAATTACTCAATTACGATATATATATGTCCTAACATGTTTATCAAAGTTTCAGTTACAGTTTGCACCGATTTATTAAAACAAGCACAGGAAAGACAATAACGAGAGGAATCGAAATCGCAAGACCGCAGGCACTAACCTGGAAAGTTCGGATTGTCACATCATCCCCAACTTGAAAGAAATTTCGTCCCGAAATTTGACAAGTAAGCACAAAGGAGTGAAGTGAGAAATCAAGATTGTTGTGGATTATCCTCAGGTGCCACATCATCCCCAACTTGAAAGGGAATTTCATCCTCGAAATTCACCAGTTGCATCGGAATTGATTCAGAAGGTTCGTACGATTTCAGATACTTGGTCTCGAGTTCCAACGAACTCTCCTAATTGGAATTTGACAGTGCTCGCAAACCTTAACCTCCTGGGGCATGATTTTAATAGGCACCTTGACAACTGCAACTTGACGTTAGACTCAGACTCTAAGAAGGTATCACAAGCGTTTCGTCGGACAAACACTGCTTTAGACTCGCGACATAAATGACATCAGGAACGTTACCCGAGTTTTAGGCGACGTGACCGATTCTTTCCAGAATTTCCGAATAACCCAACGTAACGTAAATTAGGCTTGTCACGCTTCCCAAGCTTACCACACCCTCCCTGGGTGAGACTTTCAACACAATACGGTCGCCTATAGCGATCTTCCAACGTTTCCCAAGTTTATGAGCTCTCCTGACGGTCGCGCGTTGCCGCCAACAATTTTTCGATCTAAACAATCCTCCCGATAGTTCTGAGTACAAGTCCTGGACGGGTGATTAGGTTACCACCCACCCTTGTTTAGCAAGGAGATCGACACTATCGTTCATGCAATGCCTCAAACAGGGCTGTCTAAATACTAGAATACTCACAACATGTCTTCGAGTGTTAGGATGGTTCGTTTGTTCTGACCATTTGTCCAACGGTGATAAGTAATGCTCATGTTTAGACGTGAGCCAAGGTTGTTTTGTATTGTCTGACATAAACCAAGTATAGTTCAAAATCAAAGATATCAGGAGTTGGCACCTCGTGCCTAAAACCGCCTCACTCAGAGGGATATTCACAAGTTGTGAAGGCTCGTCAGTTTCCTTGATTGCAAGAAAGTGTGCTGATTACGTGAGACAATCAACGATCACCCAGGTGGTATTGTTTCCGTTTTGTGCTGTAAGTAGACAGAATCCATGGTAGTCTGTTCTCATTTCCATATGAGTGTTTCTGGTTGATGATGCTTCACCTTGACTTTCCCATAAGTCAAGCATCATTCACATATATAGCTAGGCAAGCCTTCATGCCCGATCACCAGTGCAAGACTTATAGATCCAAATATCTCGCATCAAAACCTAGACGACTAGATTATCGAGGCTGGTGTGCTTTGCTAAACACGAGTTCCCTACCGTTGCCGTATAATGAGATCCACATTCGTTCCATGAGGTAGCGTATATCATACGTCCTGCCAAATGTTGCTTTTTCATGCCCCGCATGGGTTCAACTTGAAAATTTTTCTTCCTTCAGTTCTCCAGTTTGAACAGAGCGGGTCTGATCATGTAAGTTAAAGTTGATAGTGAGCTGTAAAGCTTGTGCACGTTCAGGTTCCACAGTCAAAATCATTCTAAGGTTCCATCCAGCGATGTCATTACATGTTTTAGCTCCTCCGAAACTACGATACACGGGAGGCCCTTATGATCGGTGTAAGTAAAGAATCAGGTACCGTCCAAGTAATGCCTCCAACTTAAATCCAAAGATCACGACTTCTACTACAGGTTGTGTGTCGTGTAGTTCCTCCTCGTAACTCCATTACGTAAGTCATCACCTTCTGGTGTTGCATCGGCGCGTAACTGGGACTCTGGTTCGAACCATCATGGTATACCACTAGAGCATCAATACTCTCGGATTGAAGCGATGCTCAGTGCGTTGCAGAGTTGGGTTTCCAAGGCTGAAAAGACATCCTCCTGTTTTGTCTCCCATGAATTCACAGCAACCCGCTGTGCTAAAGAGGTTACAACGGCACAATCTTCGAAAATCCTGAGATGAATCTGCGATAGTATTTAGCGAAATCAAGGAATTACTGCTTCCCCGAAGGAATCTTTGGTGTTGATCAGTTTCTAACAAAATTTATCTTAGCGAGGTCCACGTGTATCCCCACTTTGTTGTCTACATGGCCAAGTGTAGTATCGTTTTGTAACCCAAACGAGTCGTTCAGAAGAGATTTATCAGTTTCAGATGCGGAAAATAAGAAACTGACGATGAAACAGCTTGTTTAACACTTTAATCCTCTTATATATTGATATAACAGCGCTTACAATTGAAAGGAAAACCGGCAGCACCTCGGTATCTCTTTCTGGCAACCGTTACAAATGAATAGACAACTCACCTATTTATACTAAACAAGTTTCGCTTGAAGCCTACATGAAACAATCCAAGCGAAACCCTTAAATGGATCATTCAAGCGAAACATACAAATATGACATTTTCAAGCGAAAACCTTGTATGTTGTTTTGTCTTCATGTATGATGATGTCATTGATGATGTCATCTTGATGATGTCATCATGACATCATATTTGAACAACTTCGCAATGAACCCGAGACTCGATATAAGACTTAGTCGACAGATGACTGCACCAACAGACTCCCCTTCAGATGTTGACGAGTCTTAAGTGTCGAGTCTTCAACGTCTTCAGTCTTTATCAGTCTTTTCAAACTCATTGACTTATCTGACTCTGCAAGTATCCTCTAACTTTCTCCTTCTCCTCTTCAGCATCAACAAATTCTCTCACGAATAATCTTTACTCAGATGTCTTCAGACTCCCCCTTTCGATATGCTGGGATCGCAGTCTGGCATGTTGAAATCACAGAATCCTCAGGTATCGGAACCTGACTCTCTATCATTCAAATAACCTGCACATTCTCTACCCAAAAATAAATTTTCTGATGATCATTTGTAGAGAAAACTTTAAAATGATTCAACATTTATAGTCTCTGATGAACCACTTGCAGAGGTATTATTTTCATTTTCAATCACAACACACTCACCCAAACCATCTGTTCATCATGTCTAGCACTCGGAATTTTGAAAATTGGCTCTTCAACATCAGTTGTCGAAAATCTTTTTGTATTACTCAAAATTTATGCTAAAACACACTAAAAATCTT